>OV656872.1:108439467-108607273 GCA_927399465.1 Sarcophaga caerulescens | reverse complement strand
TGACCAGATCGTGAGCAGATCATAAGCAGATAGTGACCAGATCATAAGCAGATAGCGACCAGATCGTGAGCAGATCATAAGCAGATAGTGACCAGATCGTGAGCAGATCATAATCAGATAGTGACCAGATCATAAGCAGATAGTGATATTAAGAACGTGCAAATTCATGGTTTGTAACGAATGCAATGAAAACAAAAGTAAAATTGAAAAAGAAAGAGACGAAAGCTGTGTAATAAGAAATTATTTTTAAACACCGTTAAGAATACACTTAACCTTTTGAAAAAGGAGAATCCCGATAATATAAATGATGCTGTTAGAATTGCAAAGAAAGCTGTTCATTCTAATTTCAAAGGCAAAAGGAGATCCAATATAAGTATACCAAAAGTTATTCCATTGCCAAAAATTGGTGGCCTTCTACCATTAATTCCTGTCTAGACAGCATTATCAGCATTAGGCGGTTTAGCTACAGGTGGATCAGCTATAGTAAAAGCTATAAATAGTATAAAAATGGAAAAGAACAACTAGCAGAAGTTAACCGTCACAATAGATATATGGAATCAATTGCTATGGGAAAAGCTCTTTTTCTAAAACCATATAAAACTGGATATGGTCTCAACTATAGTCCAGCTCCAAAAAACTTTTAGAAAATCTACCCAATCGCCCGCTAACTGATTTAGTTATAAGAAAATATGGTAAGCATCTCAAATACTTTAGAGGTGTTTTCATGCGTGTTTCTTTACCTAAAAAACCATTCAAACAAGAATGTGGTGTAGTCAATTTGGATGATACAAAAGGTGCTGGAACACATTGGGTAGCATATTACAAAAATCAAAATTAAAAAGAATACTTTGATAGCTTTGGAGACTTACAACCACCACTTGAGATTGTCAACTACTTAAAATTTCCCATTGACTATAATTATGAACGAAAACAAAAATTTAATACATTTAATTGTGGGCACTTGTGTTTAAAATTTTTATTCAATAAATATAAATTGAAATGAAATAGAAAAATTGTTTAATTTATATACATATAATATATTTTTTTCTTTATTAATTCATATTATTTTGTACATTACATTTCTTATGAACTACTTAATCTATATATTTACATTTAAAAACATTTCATCATCATCATCGTCTTGCATAAATTCTCTACATACATTTAAATTTGATGATGATGATGTTGATGGAGAATTTATTTTATAATGTCCCCATGCATATGTATTGATACCATTTTCTTTAATATATCTCTTATCATCTAAATAACTTAATGTTAGTTTACTAATATTTTGTGTATAAATTTGATGTACCTTAGATCTAAATATATACATTGTGTCATAGTATAATTTTTTCTCTAATAAACATTTTCTAAAGTCATTTATACTTAATTTTTTAGTTACACATTGTTTAACACCTTTAATTTTTTTAATTTCCGTATCAACTCTATCAATTTTTACTGAATACATTTTAGCTCTTAAACCAATGAATTCTTTAATATTTTTACCATTACACTCATCCTTCATCATCCCTAATACTTTTTTATTAATTTGCGGAAAATTATATGGATTGTCTTTTGAATACGCAGATGTATCAAAATGTGTACTAATATCATTTTTTATATCACTATATAGATCATCTGTTTTAATGTCGTAAATAAAGGAATCAGTATCCATGTAATTGAGTTGAAGGTTTTCACAATATTTAGGTTTTATATAATCATAATGAAAACTATACATTTTCCATTTGGATATTTCTAAAACTGAAAAACCAATATAAATTGGTTTATTATATTCCGTTTTAGTTCTATTCATTTGGATGGCATGCATATTTTCATGAATTTTAAGTGAACTATGGAAATTAGGTTTAGCAATAAGAGCTCTAGCACCTAATTTTTTACCTCTACTCTCCCATTCACATACTATTTTAATGTCTTTCCTTTTATCAACATTTTCCATAGTTTTTCCATATACAGCATTATTTAACAATTTAAAAAAATTTTGTTCAAATGAATTTTTAGCTAGTGTTCTATAATGATTATTCAAATCAATATATTTCTTTAACCAATCAGACTGACTAAACTCAAGAATTCTATGAATTTTTTTCAAAATCAAACCATGTTGTAAGCATTGTTGTAGGTTTCTATAATGTATAATATAGTTTTTCTTATCATTCAGATCTGTTATTAATTTTCGCTGTTTCATGTTTTCAATTTTCTTATTCTCCGCACAAAATGGTAAATCATTATGATAGTCGTGTAATGTCGATGGATATTCTAGATCTACTTCTAATATATAACCCAATGGAGAATCCTCTTCTATACTATTAACATTAAAATTTTCAAAATTTTCAACCCATTTAAAATTTTTATATGGAAGGTATTTTGACATTGCATAACCATATAAATTATTTACATCTAAATATATTATATAATTTGATTCCTTGTTAGAATCATAATCACTAATATATTTATTATTAGCTATTGAATATCTGTTAGAACATTGAACAATACCTCCCCTGATACCTCGAAGAACAAAATTGTATATATTAATATCAGTTAACAACTCTAATTCTATTTCAGTTGTTTTCAACATTGCATCCCACGATAGACCAGGAGTAGTATAATATTGACAGGGATCTAAATTATAAATGTTTTTACATACTTGTCGGAAATTTTCAAATATGTCACAGAGTAAAAGAACGTCTACCTTTAAATATAAAAGTAAATAATCCTTTAATGTTATACATTTAAATGTCTTCCATACTTTTTGAGCATGTTCATAATTCTCTACACTACACAACTCGTTAGTTAATTTATTAAAGAAAACTGAAATGGGAGGCAGTTGAGTTTCATTGAGACGATTTTCAGAATCTAAATAGTCGTACGGAAAGACACCTTTACGTCTCATTAAATTGAATTCTTCATCATTTGAGTAGCTTGATTTTACTATAGTTAAATCGTTTTCGGATAAATAAGTTGCTAATGTCTCTAAACTAGATGGCATAAATCTAAATGAATCGAGAAAACGTAACTCAATAGTTTGTTTTTCATTTACAGTAATTCTTTTTGATATGGATACATAAAGTTCCTTATTTAAAGGTATAATATTTATATCACCTTCAATAGATGAAAGCTCTCTAATAAACAAGTGACAATCATATGCTGAAAGATTATGAAAAAATATAGGAATGAAATTCGCAATTTGATATTCTAAATTACACTTGTTATGAGCAGCACCTCTATATTCACCGGTTAGATGACAATGGTCAGCTACCTTATCTTTATTTGATAAAATTTTTTTACAAATATGACAAGTCTTGCTTTCATAATGTTGTATCTGTTGAAGTGGCGTTAAGGAATTCATAGGTTTAATAACACTTAGATGTTCAGTGTACATATCTAAAATATCGTTAACTAAGCTTTTAAAAAAATGTTGTGGTGCATTATTACCATTGTAAATTTTAAAAATATTTAAATCTGAATTATATGAACATTTAATATAATAACTATAAGCAAATGGAATATGCTTTTGTACTGATTTAACATTTGTTGAATTTTGTACATTAATTGATTCTAGAATACATTCAAAATCAGCATATACAACAAAAGGCACATCTAATTGTTTTTTAAAATTTTTATAACTAAGCATACTGTTTTCTATACTAGGCATTTTAGTTACCATCTTATTACATTCTTTTTTATGATTATCCAAAGATGACTCATTATGGAAATGTATTAAACACGTATTACATACATGTATCTTATGTTGATGTTTTGTTATTTGACTTTTGATTAATCTGTAAATATAAAGGAAAAAATTAATTAGTACAAGTTTTTAAAATATTTCTTTCTTTATATTTACCTTGATATATTTTTAATCCATACATAATGGAGTTTTTCACCATCTTCCAATAACAGCAAGTTTATGTGTTTAGATTTTTCCTGCTGGGAAAAATAATATGGACCGACTATATTATTCTCATTATCTAACGCAAACACATTAACACTCAATTCAGGATTGTTGGTCTCAAATACTTTTATCTGATTAACAGGAAGCGGAAAGTTCAAGCTCTTGAAATTTAATTCAATATTATTCTCCAGCCTTATGATTTCATCTTCAATATTAACAACATTATAGGACGTCATTCTATTTGAATTCTCTGTCATTGGATATAATGCTGATATTATTGCCCATTTGAAACAATACTCATCATTATTTTCAACATTAATGCATGCATGCTTTCTCTGTATTTCCGGTGGTAGGGCGATGTGTTGGGAACCTTTTATACATTTATATTGATTAATGTTTATCTCAAGACGTGATATTTCAATTAATGCCCAACCGCTGTCACGCTCTTGAAATTCACTCATCTTTTTAATTATAACATCACATTGCTCGTTGTAAGTATTAAGAATGTCATCACTTGTTGAATATATACTAAGAATATTCATTTTAGTCTGATGAGACTTTACTTCAATTATACAATTATCTTCGTCATCTTTTACTAACATATATTCACAAAACAGTTCCATGTTAAATTTTATGCTTTCATATTTTTTAATCACATCACTTAATAATTTAATTATTTTGTCCCTGATTTCCGTTAAAAAGTTTTCAGGTATTAAATTATTTTTGTTATTGTTTCCAATTAAATATGTGATAATTCTATTACTAAACGATGATTTTATGCATTTAAAACCATCAACGTCCAAACCATTGTCTGGTTTCTCAGCACATTTAAGTTTATGTTTATTTGTCCTTTTGTGATTAAACCAATTTGTTTTTAGAATATATTTTGCACAATACTCACAATAAACACTAATTTCACTGTTTTTGTTATCTTCTGTGTGAGAATGTGAGTGTCGATGCCATTCCGCATGATTTGAAAAATATTTATTACATGTTTGACATTTAAATGATGTGGATGGTCCATCATGATAAAATCGAATATGCCTTCTTAAATTCCTATTCAGAGTAAATACTTTTCTACAAAATTCACAAATAAAACCGCCAGCCATTTCTTATTTATTTATTTTTTTTTTTTAGGAGCTTATAATGCGTTAAATAGATTTTCTTAAACAGGAATGTCTCTGTTAACTAACAACTATCGTTATTTATACATAAATTTTTTTTAATATACAAGTCAGAGTTGAAAAATTCAGTACTTTTGTACAAGTCAGAGTTGATAAATTCAGTACTTTTTTCAGTACTTTTTCATACAAAAATATCCTGCAGTACCCCTGCTACGTTTTCAGTACTTTATTATTATTACATATTTTATGTCTTGCGCTTTTCAACTATTAATGCAAACAAACAAAATAAATAAGTGGTGTGATTAGATCGTAATTCTGATTGAAGGGTGTATACGTATATATATTTTACAAAAGTTTGATGCAAAAAAGTACTTTTTCAGTTACAATTCAGTATTATTTCAAAATTTCAGTTTTGCAACCCTGATACAAGTTGACGACAGGGACGGTTCTGCCAGTGAAGTTAATTCTGCAGTGTAAGCGTTTTTTTTGCTTTACACCTGCATCGTCTCCAATTACAAACAATTCGATGGTAAAATAACTTTGTTGAATCAGCGTCTGCATGCTCGTGCATGTTGGTGCAACGTGATCATGCGATCAAAACAATAAACTATTTTTTCAATAAAACCATATTTCAAAACAAGAAAAGCGTATTTAAAATTCCTTATCAAAATTATATTTTTCCAATAAAAAAATAAAAAAATTATACAAAAAAAATAAAATAAAGAATACAAAATACAGAGAAGAATACTGAAGAATACAGTCTTTTACGGCTATGCATGCTCCCTAATTTTAACACACACACACACACATCCCCACCAAAACAAGACAAATTAAACATTTTTTATTTCAACATTAATCACACCTGGCAAAGCGTGAGAATTCAGCAGATCAAATATCACAATGAAAAATATATGAAATATTTTTTTTGTTTACACGCGCCAGTCAGTATGTAACTTGATATGCGTTTTGCATTGAATAAACAGTGGTAATATGTTTATTAATTTTTAATAAATGCACTTTTATAAAAAATAAAACAAATTAAACATTTTTTTATTTAAACATTAATCACACCTACATATATGCAAAGCGTATACAATAGGTCGATCATACACAATTTTACAACTATTTATTTCTTTTACAGCTATGCATGCTCCCAAATTTTAGCACACACACACACATCCCCACCAAAACCCAGAAGATCTATCTAAACAACAACAATTAAAACAAAAACAACAACACGTACAACTATATTTCTGTTTCTTCAACATTAAATCATACAAAAAAATAAATATTAAATAAACAAAACCAAATCCAAAATTCTTTATACTTAAAACAAAAACTGTAATATGAAACGTTTTTATTAAAAGTTTACATTAAAAAATATATTTATTAAAAAAAAAACGCAGACACAGCTGTACATTTCTTTCTTATCAATTTAAAATTAAATATTCTTATAGCACAAAAAACAACAACAACAACACACATTAAAAAGGCATTGAATTTTCACAATACATGTTACAAACCTATAAACCGATCGTACACAATTCTGCAACGATTTAATTATTTTACAGCTATGCATGCTCCCAAATTTTAACACACACGTACACACACGCACACACACATTAAAAAGCATTAGCGTGATCCCAAATTTGTATGGAAAAAGTGGCCCCGAAACGCCATACAAAAAAGTATTAGCGTGATCCCAAATTTGTATAGAAAAAGTGGCCCCGAAACGCCATACAAAAAAGTATTAGCGTGATCCCAAATTTGTATGGAAAAAGTGGCCCCGAAACGCCATACAAAAAAGTATTAGAATGCTCCCAAATTTGTATGGAAAAATTGATCCAGAAACGCCATAAACATACTACTCAATTCAAACACTTAAAGATTTAACAAAATGCTAGAAAATACAAAATCTTTTAAAAACCTTTCTAAGCCTTCATATTAATGAATTTGAAATGTTTAAAAAAATTTATTTTAAAATGTTTAAAATAAATTCAATAACCCAAGTCGGCCAACTCTGAGTTTAAAATAAAATTCTGCTGAAAAGTTTCTCAAATCTGTTGTTCGTAGTCTCGATATCAAGTAGTTGATCCCGCTGCGCGGGGATAAAATTAACACACACAACATGAGTACTGTGAGAAACTAGATCGCAATCCTGACAAAAGTAATTATAAGTAAAAAAAATAACTAAGTTACCGAACGTAACATATTACACTATGCGACAAAATAAAAAAAAAATTAATACACCCGGCTAATGACACAGCGTAGGCTGTGAGTTTTGTTGAGTAGATCCCAAAAATATTTTTTTTATATTTCTCGAATCCTCCAAACTTTTTTTATTTGACAAAACCTGTTTTTTTTTTTTTACTTTACTCACAAATTTCTGGATTACTCAAACATTTCTGACCCCATTTCCAAAATTTAAATCTTGTTGGAAAGGGATGGACCTTTAAAATGGTATACATATATATATTATTCGACTTAATATGCTATAAGTTTTGATGAGGTAAACTTGGAAAATTCGAATTTTTTTCATATTTTTTCAAGTTTGTCTATTCACAGTAGCAAGCTTTAATAAAAAAATATAGGATAAGTGATAATATTCTTAAAGTCTGTTCTCTTGTGAAGATTGAGTCATCATTTGATCAAATCGGACAAAAATTACCGTAGTTATTATTTAAAGAGTCCAACAGTCGAGTGATATTTTTTTTATATAGATACATACATATATTTTTTCAAAAGAAATTTTAGTTCAAAAATTTTCAGAACTTTTGATGGATCTTGATTGTTTATCGCAAAATATGTCAATTCCACGTTTGAGTGACCACCAGAAGTTTGCCAATGTTTGCGCAAAGAGAAATAATAATATTTACAAAAAACGCAAATATTAACCGACTTCTGGTAGTCGTGCAAACGTGAAATTGACACAATGTGCTGTAAACAATCAAGGATCCATCAAAAATTCTGAAAATTTTTGAAAATGAACTTTTAATTTGATGAGATGACATATATAAAAAGTATCACTCGACTGTTAGACTCTTTAAATAATAACAGTTTTTGTCAAATAAAACAAGTTTGGAGGGTTCGACAAATATAAAAAAGTTATCTTTGAGTTCTACTCGACTAACTAAACAACGTGGACTATGTAGTTACTCGGGTGTATTTTCACTGTCGCACCGTGTTATTATTGAAGAGTCTAATCAAAGAAAAACGGTTTGATTTTTTTTCAAATTTATTTTCTTTGTTGTAAAGTACAATTGCTCCGGTTAGAAAGAGAATATTTTTTCATTCATATGGCTGCCGCGGCTGGCCTCACAGTATCCCATTTGATCGGACTAATTTTCGTATACTTTTACGAGTGTATGGAGTCGTATCTCGACAATGGCATCACGAAAGTTGGCTTCCAAATGCTCAATTGTCTCTGGTTTGTCGGTATAATACCTTTCTTTAACGACACCTTACAGAAGATAGTCCAACGGTGTCAAATCGCAGCTTCTTGGCTGCCAATTGACATTACCATTTCGGCTAATTAAACGGCCATCAAATATTTGACGCAATAAATCGATTGTGGCATGAGATCCATCCTGTTGAAACCAAACATCGTTCGCATCAATACATAAATAGCGGATGCAAAAAAATTGGTTATCATGGAGCGTTAGGTGTCTCCATTGACCATAATGGTTGCTCCGTCCTCATTCTCAAGGGAATATGGTCCAATGATGCCTCCGATACACAAGCTGCCCCAAACAGTGACTCGTTTGGGTGCATTGGCATCTGTAAGACCACGTGTGGGTTTTCTGAGCCCCAAATACCGCAATTTTGCTTATTAACGTACCCACCGAGAAGAAAATGGTCTTCATCCGTAATGATGACTTTTTTTTGGCAAAATCGACTTCATCATACTCAATAAATCCCAATTTTGCTCAAGCCTAAATTGATTCATTGCGTTCAGTGATGAAAATGTACTAAATTTTGTGACAGAATAGAATGACATAAGTATTGCCAGAATCTAAATAAACGATCGTTCAATTATAGATGGACCACCCGATATATTGTTGTCCTTTCACACTAGTATTGTTCATTGATCATTACGTTCCGTTTAATGGAAGATAAGTGATTATAATATTGAAGAATTTTTTTTAATTTAATTGCTTCTTGTTTTAAATTCTAATCAATCGTGATTTTCTCTTGTCAAACCATTTCTGGTGGTGCCACAGTACGTAAGTCCATCTCTATTGGTTTTATAGATTGTGCTTGTACATAGATTTGTATTGATTGTAATTGGTAGCGATTTTGCAAAGGAATGATACTTTATGTTATGTAAGAGACAGACACTTTTTAAATACTGAGGAAACTAATAAGAAATAGTTCTATGCATTCAAAGTTAGAGAGAGTGACACTAATAATGTCAATAATAAACTTCTATGTCAACAGCACAGCACAATAAATTCTGATGAAAACGTTTAACACGCGAAGCAGTAGTATTTCTAACAATTTACTGGGATTTAATTTTAAACCCTGTAAGGATGATTCCAATTATCCCTGAGGCTTACAATTTATAAGAAACTAAAATGTTTCAAAGAAACTAAAGTTCTTTAGATCCCAATTTAAACAAAACCTGTTATTGTCCTTCTTTTTCTCGTGGTTATTCTGCATACAATTTCTTTAAAGAATCATTAATGTACGGCATCTTTTCTCTTTTTTAGTAATATTTTATCATATCATGACCAACATAAATGTAAAAACGGTATGTTACGTGACAACAACAAAGAAAAACTTTAACCACTGTGCCTGTGTGTGGCAAATGTTGCTAATTTTCACTCTCTACACGCCATTCCTGCATCTTCCTTATAATGCGTGCACAAATAAGCCTGAAAGCATGCTTGTGTTTTTGTGTTCTAACAATGCGTGTGAAAAGTTTGGCATTTTTGTGTGTATGTGTGCATTGTTTACAGGTTAATTATTTGCATTTTACACAAGAGCAACCAGAACAGACGACTAACCAGCCGAGTGAGAGTAACCATTTACTGAAATAAAACCAACATCAGCATAGAGAAACACACCACACCATGCATACAATTACTGCGATAGTAAATAATGTTATGCTCACCAAACCATATACAAACATTAAACCCAAAAAAATAAAAACAAAAACAGAGAAACAAAAGTGTTGGTCAGCTGATTGGAATTTTAGAAACCTTGTGTGAATATGTTTGGTTTTTAATTTTTCAAATGTTTTTGATTGTGTGCATTGGTTTCTGGTGTATAAGTGTTTGTGCATGTGCAAAAAATATGCCAGTGTTAGTGAAATGTGGTTATAAAATCAATAAAACCATAATCAATTAACATGCTTCAATACAATTAAAAATTTGCATAAAACGGAAAACCAAAAAAAGAAGACCGGAAGTATCAAACTCAAAAAGCTTCTAATTTGTCACATGTGTTTATCGCAGCCATATAAACGACAGGTCTAAACCATGTATCTGTTTTATTTGTTATTCGTCCCCAGAAAATTATGTGGCTAGTAAAGCATTAAAATTTTATGGTGAAAAAATGTAAATATTTGATGGCCATCTCGGTCTCTCGCATTTCGTGTACAATTATTTTATTCACTGCCATACACATTATGAGATCCTAAATGTGGAATACGCCGCATCATTAGGGGCGAATATTATTATTATTAAAATATTATTACAATGAAAGGCCACGGTGAGCCAATGTGATTGTCGCGTATTCTAACTGGGAATCATAGCCAAGAGGTCAAACAAAAAATACCTTAAGCGGTTGGTCTCGTTTCCACAAACCTGTACATCTTCTAAATTTCTTGCTGAGATACTGCTGCTAAATCCTACAACTTTTTTAATTTTCTTATCATCTCATATATGTTTCGTTTCACAGTTTTTCTGACGCTCTTCTGCATTCTATTAAGAACTACAGGTCTGTCACATGGTTGCCATGGTAGTTTAGTGGGTAGTGTGCTAGACTGTTCGCATGAGGGTTGTGGGTACGATTTCCGACAATGGTCACATTGCATATTCCCCGTATTAGTATATTTCTTGGCTTTCTTTCAGTTCAATTTATCAAGTAATGGATTCTTAGCAGGTGATTTAACGCAGCATGTCCCAGGATGTGGGGGTTCCCATGTGTTGCCCTATTGTAAGTTGTAAGTATAGTGATTATAGTGAAGTCGGCGTAGTCTATTAGGTAGTGTGTTGGCTTATTAGACGTAAGGCCTTGATTCAAACCCCAGGTCAGACATCTCCAACTAAACGAAATATGAAAAAATATTTCTTCGGCGACTGCCTCCTTGCAGATTTCTGGCAAAAACTCTCTGAGATTAAATAAAATTGTCATGAAAAATTTCTCAAAAATCTTTCGTTCGGAGTCGATTTTAAACTGTAGGTCCCGCCACTCATGTATAAAATTAACACACACACAACATAAGTGGTGTGAGATGCTAGGTCGTAATCCTGACTGAAGGGGTTGTAATGACCAATTGTGTATATATCTCTGTATGTAGTGATATTCCTAGTTGAAAGTATAATTTCTAGGACGGTCAGGCTGTTACCTGAATGAACTATTTAAAGATTGTTTGGAGTGTTTTAATTAAAAAATATGAAAGTATGGTTGATAACATTTTCGCCTTCATAATGTTTCAAAATGGGATTGTGTGGTCTTTTAGTGAAAAATATTCTCTAATTAAGATCTTTTTGAGAATTTTCTGAATTGAAAAAAAATTTCGCGAGTTTACATTTAGTTTTTAGTGTACATAGAGACATTTTGCTCCTCTTCATTTATGTTTTACAAATTGAAGTTAATTTAAAAGAATTTAAAATTTTTTTTTTAAATATTGATTCACTAAAGTCATCACTCAAAAATAGCAGAAATTTAGTATCAATTGCCAGCCATCAAAACAAAACTTGATATAAAATTGGCATAATTTTTCTTAATTTAAATTAAAAAGGCAATCAAAAGTTAATAATTTATTTCAAATACCTACCTGCTCTCCTAGATTTTTAATTCCAAAATCCATTTCAACATTTTAAGTGATCAATTTGGGAGAGAATTTAAATTCAACACAAGCACATCGTTAAGATATTTTTAATGATAAAAATATATACACGTGAACGACAGTTGATGCACACAAACACATAGCAAAAGGTTGGAGAGTAATCGAGAGAGAGAGAGGTTGAATCTTAGTGAAATTTTTGGTTTGCGGCATTAAAATATTAATCATACGCTTTGGTGTACTAGACACATGAAATTAATTGAAGTGGTTGCCGCCGTTTAAATAAACTCATTTTTTTTTAATATTAATATTAAAGAAATTAAAATTAATTAATAAATAAATTACGTGTAAATCAACTTAATGTATCTTATTAAAGTCTGTAGCATTTAAATAAATCATTGGCTGCTGTGCTATTTATACGCCTTGTTACAGAATCATAATTACACTGAATGATGAATGGACTGAATGATGGTCTAAGGATAAATCAATATAAACTAATGACAACAATTTTCAGTTTGTAGCAGTTGTATTGTGTGCTGTTTTTGTTTTTTGTTTGTTGCCTTTTGAAAGTAAAACATGATTTATTTAACTTTATCAGTGGCAACATTAAACAATTTGTTTAAACGATATGAAAATTATTTAAAAAATGGAGAAAAACTTTTCCTTTTAAAGTTCTAAGGACTTAATTAGTTTTAATTAAATATCAACATAACACAGGCAACATTATTTTAAACAATTTAAAACAACAGGATGGCAAAAAAAGGAAAGTTTTTAAAGATAAAGTGACCCCCAGTTTAATTACTTTAAGTGCAAAGTTTTATAGTGATTTCCTTTTTGCATGAAAAAAATTTATTAATCGCTTGGAGAAAAGAAAATAGGTAAACAGATGCTTTTAATAGAATTAAGATTGTGTTTCAAGTTTCATTAATTCATTTTAGAAAACAAAATGTTGCAATAAATACATATCAATGGAAGAGTCAGTCAAGCTTTTTAGTTTTTATTTCCCTCAATTAAAGAAAATTTTTAAGAAAATATTCCAAATATTTGACTCTGGCAGCGAATACCCAAGCAAGCAAATTAGACGATTGCTGCCAGAAATCTTTTGATTTAATTTAGTTCCAATAGTTCGAAGACATAGTCTTTCTTTCATTTAAAATTTTAAATTTAATTCTTTACTTATAACAAAGCGACTACAATATTGGATTGAAAATCAACACCTTAAGAAAACATTTAAATTTCCTTCCGAAATGCTTAAAGTAGGCAAAAAAAACAATATAAAGTGAATATAACATGAAAAATTTAAGTTTTCCAGTGAAGTCTCTCTTTATAGTCTTTTCTATATAATAAACCAGACACCCTTTAAAAGAAAAAAAAAAAAAATTCAAGGATTTAAAATGGAATTCTCTGCTGAAAAATATTGGATTGGAAAGTGAAACTAAACATGCAGAAAATGGAAAAAGGATGGAAAGAAAAAAAGAATTTCAAGTTGACCCTTTTCAACAACAACATGCGGAAAAAGTGCGAGTGAAAGTAAAAAAGAAAATGTTGTTGCTGTTGTTGTTAATTTCCTTATTCATAATAAAATTATTGTGTGAATAACAAAGAGCAAACAACTGTTGTTGTCGTAAAACACCCACTTAAAGACATTTGAAAAAGGGACTAAAAAATCAAATCCAAATCAAAAATATGAACTCAAAATGAAAAAGGGGAAGTTTCCCTTCCATTTTATATTCAAAATGGCAAACAGGACATGAATTTTAAAAGTTCGTTTTTTGTTCGTTGTTAGACACTCCCTTGGGAGCAATGTAAACACCTGAAATGAATTTGAAAACAACAAAAGTTTTATAGAGTACAACAGAGGAAAATCTTTTCCTACGTATTGTACATAAAGGGGGGATTGTTGCTTAAATACAGTTCTTAAATTATTTTTTAATTAAAAAATGGAAGAATATATAAACGAAAGCCGTCTGCTAGCACTACTACACTATCGTGTTATTATTTTATCCACAGTATTCAAAACATTCAAATACACAGCATAGACGTACATATGTTATAGCAGGTGTTCGAATGTATTGTTACGAAAATGAAAAATCAAAATACTCGTGTTTTGCTTTTACATCGCTTAACATTAAAATTATAAACAAAAGCTACAAAAACAAAACAATGCTGTAAACAAACCTGTTTACAAATTATCGTATTGCTTAATATAACAACAAACACCAGCATAGAAAAAAATGGTAAACAAGTAAACAAAAATACAACAACAAACACTACAATAATAAACGTAAACAACGAGGCGAAGTCAAGAACGTTCGCCTTCAAGAACATTCATCAGACAGTTTACTTTGCCATATAAAAGGCAAGGCAAAGCAGAGTCTATGTTAGTGAAGTTCAATCAGTCTTGTGTGAAGAAGCGGTGTGTTTGAAGAGAGTAATCGTGGTTTGAAGATCTCCGTTACAAAGATCTGTAGAATAATTGTCCAGTAATTGTTATTGTTTATGCAAAGTGTGTAAACAGAGGAATAACAAAAAAAAAAAAAAACAATTGTTGTTGTTGACTAAAGTTGTAAACAGTGGCACACAAAATTGTGCGAATAATAAAGAATTTTTAATTAAAACTAAACACAAATTTATTCTTATTTTATTTGCAATCTACGAACTTATATTTTAAACATTTTTAAAAGGTAAAAACTTAACAGTATATATACTTATATACATATATGACTATGGCCGTCGCTTATCTAAATAGCTAAGGATTCAAAAGGACTCAACCTAAGAAACTTATTTGTATGCTGGTGTTATTTCAATGTCCTATAACCTACTGATCTTAAATTTTAAACCTTTTAAACCAGATCTACGGATGTGTAAGTAGAGAAGTCCTTACATATCCTTTCCATTACCTTGGATTCTTAAGAAATATTTGATTTTTGTTCCTGTTTTCCGGGAAGCAATCGAACTTCACACTAAAATAGCTTTTAAGATTACGTTATAACCCTTTCATGTTCTTTAAGAATTGAAATAAAATTGATGATCTTTATTAAATCTTCCTTGAAATTAATAAACTTGTCTTCGAATTCTTTACAAACAAAATTTATTCATGATCGTCTAAAAATTCTTTGCTTTGTTGCAACATTTCCATAAAAAAGGGAATTCTTTGAATGATTTCCAATTGCAACAGTTTGAATGGATGTTGATGAACTTGTCTGTTAAAATTTTACAGCAGAAAAGAGTCGAATAAAATGCTTGAAGTTAAAAGGAAACTATTGTTGCACACACAGAATACACACTTACTTTTTTAGAAGCAGAACGTGAAATACTGTTGCAATTATACGTGACATGAGTTTTGAACAAAAAAAAAATAAAAACTACTGTGCACAGGAGGTAAAAATAGACACACGCTTTATTTGTAGTCGGAATCTGAATCAAACTGAGTATAAAGGAAATATCAAAAGCAACAAGAAGAAAACAAAACATGAGAGATACAAAGTTGGAAGTATTTTTCTGTCTTTGTTTGAATTCTTGGCTAATGTGGCATATTTTTCTTAGAGTTTAAAGCTATTGTTTTGACATTTTTTTTCTTTCTTTTTTTGTCATATTATCTGTTGACTGTTGTTTACGAAAAGGAAAATTGACAGAAAATTTAAATAAAAAACCTTTTCGAGTCACATTTTTTTTTTTGTTGCCGTTGCCTTTTCGTAATTTTCTTTAGAAAACTCATCATTGGCATCATAATACTCAAAGGAAAGAAGAAATTGTAAAGAATACAATCATTTCTGAAGACATACTTTCAACTTGCAACACATGCAGTGCATGCAACAAAACCATGTAGGTATGTGTGCATCAGTACAACTTTAAAATAATGCCGCAATATTTTTGTAAGAAACGAAATTGAAAAGAATTTGAGACTAAGAAAAATTTTTTAAATAAAGAAAACCACAAAAAAAATTGTCTCCCAAGAAGATATTGGCATTTGTGTTCGTGTTGTATGTGACAATGCAGCCAAAGTCTTGCAATGCGGTGATAACAATGCAATGTAATGATACTACCAACAGCAAAAACAGGATAAAAGAGGATAAAAAATTGCCAACAAAACAGATTTTTCCAAAGTCTGTGTGTATGATGAAAAAAATTTAAATCTGAGAGCATATGAGAAGAAAGTTTTGTGATTGAATTTCTTTTTTTTTAACAAATTTTGGATTGAAAATTAACTGCAGATGTGATATAAAATTTTTATAGCATAGCGTGCCATCTTTTAGAAAAAACAATATTTCATAAAATTTAAGAAAATAAAAATAAACTCGAATCCAAAATAACGTAACTTCGAAAATCTAACGACGCACAGTGAAAATTAGTACTAATTCAGCTGCGACGCAACTTCAAAAAAACGCAAAACGAAACGATGCAAAGCGAGGTATGGGTGTAATTTATTTTGTATTTTGAAATATTTTGTTATCGTAATTAAGATCTGCGATAACCTCTTCGCCAGGAAATATTCAGACCGACCAGTCAAGTCGCCGTAGTATAGTAGTTAGTGACGCGGTTCAAACCCCAGTTCACAAGTAAAAAAGTATTTCGTCGGCGACTATCCCTTAGCAGATTTCTGGCAAAAACTCTGAGAGCAAATAAAATTGCCATGAAAAGTTTCTCAAAAAAATCTGTGGTTCGGAGTCGACTTTAAACTGTACGTCCCACCGCTCATGTATAAAATTAACACACACAACATAAGTGGCTATAATAACTAATTATGTACGTACATATGTGTATATGTATTTGAAATATAACTCATACGCTTAGTTACGTAAAGTTTCACTCTGTACAACGTACATATCCATATGAAATGTTCATGTGTAATATCTAATATGTGATCTTGTATACAGGTATAGAAATAAAACAATACATTAGTCATACCATAAAATAGTAAATAATGTTGCTAAAATGTTTAAAAATAAAAATAAAATAAATCAAATTGAATTTAAAAAACGTTAACAACCATGAAATAAAAACTAAAAACAACAAAATAGACTCACAAAGAAGTCCATAAATATGTAAAGGCCTTCAGTAAACAAATAAAAACCACAAATTTTAATATATTCGATTTAAATAGAACTTATTTGGACTTGCATGCTACCACAAACACATTAGCTTTCTCAAAATATTAACATTGGCCTGTCTCTCTCTGTCCCTTCTTCTATTTTTCTTTAAATTTATAAAATATGGATACAAATAAATCCCCGATTGATTTTTCCCGCATTATTTGTCTTAACGTGTGTGTATAATAAACTGTAACCGCTTCAGCGAACATCCTGAGGGTATCAGTTGTGTTATCTCGCAAACAGAAAAAGAGAAACAATTTTCTTCGACATGGCTTTAGCTCAGGTTTATGGCTTAAATCTTGCTTTAATACACAAATTTTGTGATAAAAAAAACACAAAACAAATATATACGCGCGAAAATCATATACTGAATATATGGATACAGGTGTGTATGTGAATGTGTTTTTTTTTATATCAGAATTTATTTCCCACTAATACATTAATATCCTTAATAAATCCTTTTCCAACTTTTTTATCTGTTTTTGCAACCTCGTTATTACTTTCTAACTTGAATTTGAGTAGAATTTTGTACCCAAATGGCAGCGCTAAAGGAAATTGAAAAATCAAATTCATCACGAATACTTAAATGTCCTGCAATCTTAAAGAAGGGAAAAACATTTTTCTGAGTGTAACTTACTTATCACAATGAGCCCTAATGCTGGCCTCTTCCTTCGTGGGGGTCCATCACCTAACCTAAATTATTACTCACTTAATTTGTCATAACAACCCTTTGGGATTAGGACATAGCTTCTCAGACCACTCATGTTGGGTGAGTTAATTTTATTCATGTGTGACGGAACCTACAGTTTACAGACGGTTTTGAACGACAGATTTTTGAGGAACTTTTCATGGCAATTTTATTTTACTTTCAGAATTTTTGAGAGGAAGTCGCCGCAGAAATATTTTTTTTTTATTTTGTTTGGTTCGTGATGTCTGAGCAATGGTTTGAATCATGGGCTATCGTCTAATACACTACCTACCAGACCACGACAGTAACCAATTGCATAAAATTTGTCATCTGGGAGTACGTATCAGAAAATATGGCTTTTAATATATTGTTACGAAAATGGAAAAAATCTAGATACTGGTGTTTTGCTTTTACATCGCTTAACATTAAAATTATAAACAAAAGCTACAAAAACAAAAACAATGAACTTGTTTACAAATTATCGCGCTGTGTAATAGAACAACAAACACCAGCATCAAAAATGATAAACAAGTAAACAAAAATACAAACACAATAATAATAATAAAACAACGATATTTACATTTATAGAGATCTCGAGAAGGCGAAGCCACGAATACTCGCCTTCAAGAACATTCATCAAGCAGTTTACGTTGCCATATAAAAGGCAATTGAAAGCAGGCAACTGAGTTAGTAAAACTTCAGTCAGTGTTGTGTGAAGACGCGGTGCGTTTGAAGAGAGTTATTGTGGTTTGAAGATCTCCCTTACAAAGTTATGTCAAACAAATGTCTAGTAATTGTTATTGTTTATGCAAAGTGTGTAAACAGGGGAATAACAAACAAAGCAATTGTCGTAATAATAAATAATAAAAAATTTTAATTAAAACTAAACACAGATTTATTTTTAAACGGTAAAAACGTAACAATATTTTTGGCAAATATGGTAAAGCTGTTGGCCCTAAAACGTTTTAGCTTTACACTTAATTAAGTTTTGGACGACACCTCACATTTTGCAATACCTTGGGATTATGGTCGTAATGTTGTGTTATTGTTAAGTTGATACGCCGCTGCTTTAAGTTCATTGTTTCAGCATCAGTACCTTATTCCATATCAAAAATTCTTAGCTGAGCACCCAAGAAGTATACGGTGTAATAAAAATATTTGCAATACTTTTTAAAGTAGACCTACTACATCGCCAGGTGACACTTGATCCTACACAATCTGTCACATACTCCGTTAGAGGACAACGTA
This sequence comes from Sarcophaga caerulescens, assembly GCA_927399465.1. Lineage (NCBI taxonomy): Eukaryota > Metazoa > Arthropoda > Insecta > Diptera > Sarcophagidae > Sarcophaga > Sarcophaga caerulescens. The sequence continues at coordinate 108,588,198 of OV656872.1, read as the reverse complement.
TCGACGGCTCATACACATAGATGGCTACTAGCCAGACATTTTGGCAGTTTGCTTAGGAGTATCTTATTCATTCATCTTATAGACCGATTCGATTACCATGTGAGTACGATCTCTGCTGATTATGAAGGAAATATAATTAATTTTTCGAAAACTATGCTTCAATAAAAGCTTATGCATATCGAATATCACAGAAAAACCATATTCAAAACAGCAATAATTGTATACCAGACTGAATGGTATTCTACTTTCAATCCCAAAAAAGTTTAGAATCTCTTTCAAAAGAAAATTTATTTCTATTTACTACACCTTGTATTATATTTTGGTTCCGCTTCTTGGCTTTGCACCTTTAGTTGAGTTTTCATCTACGTTTGTTTGTGTAACATTTCGACGATTTGCTGATGCCAATACTATTTGTTTTTGTTGTTATTGTAGGCTTTGCTGCCACTGCTGCAGTTACTGTTTATTGTTGCCATTGCCAGCATTTCGTTATGGGATGCCCTGCGCCGACTTTCAATCTTTTTCTGTCATGTAATCCATTTTATTAACGTCATGTTGACAGTTAAAACCCTGAAGTAAAGAAGAAGAAAAAACATTTTTTATATGCCCGTTTGTTGTGTAATAATACACACACACACGCACAGTTACTTTTCCTGTTGAATTTGAATACTCCGTTACATTTAACAGTTTACTGTTAAGATACCAGCTCTGCCAGCTCGGTTAGCGCAATAGAACACAAGTGTTTAGTAAAATTTGTCATCCTTTTCTAGCCTTTTGACATCATTGACAAAATTAACCCTGTCTGCCAAGGAACAGCAAGAGAAACATTTAAACACACATACTCATACAAGCAGTTATAAAACCAATTTAAAGGTGTTGGTACCACACAGTTACATTCATAGCTTTCCTCTTTATCTCTCTCTCTCTCTCTGGTATAAACAAATTTCAAGCACAACAAACTGAAACGTCTAAAACATGAGTTAATTTAAGTTTATTACTCTTTACTGCTGGCACACCTATGGTAAGGTTAACGGCAGTCAAAGTATTACTCAAGCTGTTGTAAAATGTTTTAACGACAGGCTTAACGTCATGTGGATACAAATATTAACCCGAATAGGCTTCAAGCCTTTTAAAACAAAGCACATTACACATAATATTACCTTCTGATAGACACCTTTCATAGATGTCTTGCCTTCAAAGGTGTTTGTTTTAATCTCCTTAAACGTTAATAACATTTAAAGTGTTGCAGAAAATATAAACCAGTGACCTTGAAGTCCTTATAGGAAAATCTTCCATTGAATAACACAATAAATTTCGTTATGAATATGAATGTGAATATTAAATACAAGGTTTTAATAAATAAAACAATGATTGATGAGTTAGACCAGGTTAATAGTAATAAACTGCTCAAGGTCCTTGTCCAAATGAACAATCTTAAGCCGTAAATGCTTGTTATCTTCTCTTTTCATTACATTTGTTTAATAGACATAACATGAGAACAGCAAACAAACAGTTAAACAAACATACTCACATGTTTCAGTGTTTTTTTTGGATAATTTGTCACCCACTAACGATACTCATGTTGCAAACAACATGTCAATGCCTATGATGACTAAGCACAATACTGCGGCACAGACAAATAATGATCAAATTATCTCCGCACGCCTGTTACAGGCTGTTGGGCAATTATTTTCAACTAGTCTGGTCGATAATAATTGTTTCTTTCGAATTTCGAAAATGAAACAATAATTGAGGAGGTCCACAACAAAACGCAATAATTACATTTTTCAAGTTTTTTGATTTTTTTATTGAATCCTATTCTATACATTGAAATCCATACTGCCTTTATTATAAAGCATTCCAAAACTCAATAATTACACTGTAATTCAATATCAAATACAATGGTTCAGAGCAAAATTCAATAATTACACTTTTTTGACATAAATCGCTACAAGAAATTTTAAAAATGGCTTGTGGCAACTCTTAGATAACTGTAAAACTTTAGAAATTTTTGTTTAGTTAATAGCTTCTGCTTTTGCTAAGCAAATTGTGAATAAAGTAATTTAAAAATTACAAATAAAAAAGTAGATGAACGTATTTATGGCCGAAGCTAAAGCAAGCCAAAGGAGCTAAAGCAAGTGGAATTATATTTTCCTGTCCGTGGTCATAGTTTTTTACCAGCGGATCGAGTTTTTGGACGAGTTGAAAAAGACTTGAGAAAGAAAACTACCATATTTATCAAAGAAGATTATCATCAAATTTATTCTTTACATGGACGAGTTAAGATATTAGGAAAGGATTGGCACCTTAAAGATTTAAAAACGTTGGCAGAATATTATCGTCCCATAAAGGGCATACAAAATATGAAAAGAATTTATCTTAAACTCTCCTCAAGTAAACAGAAGCAATGTGTAGTCAAAACTTTTGAAACATACAAAGTTGAAGGAAACGAAAAGTTTATCAGCTATCTTAAACGAGGCAAAATACCCCTGAAGACGCTTGATAATATTCCTCTTGGTGTTGCAATTAGTTTTGAAAAGAAAGCAGATGTTTTAAAACTACTGGAAAAATATTATGGCCAAGGGTGGTCACAAATTTTTTGGAGTTGAGTATTTCAGATTCTTAGAAAATGAAATCACCTCCATCAACAACATCATACAGCGCATCATACCTTACCAATTCGCAAGATGATCAGCCAGCTGGCTATTCTTCTTGTACTCTCCCTTTTCATAAAGAGCACATTCGGAATTCCTTCTTCTCTTAAGAGTTTCTTGTTGATAGTATCCCAGTTCTTTTGCTACCATTCTCACGGTTATTATATGTGCAATCGTTATAATTTCTTCGGCCCTGGATTCCATTTGAAACAAATTTATCTGAATAAGAAGAATTTTTCTAAGTTGTTGATACACTCAGACACAACACGATATCTGCAAGTCACTCAAATAACTTTTTTGATAACTCAGTCAAAATTGCTCTTACGATGACTGCAATAAACTATTTTCCTTTCTTTTTGGTGACTTAAAACAGCCGACAAAATCTAAAGGTAAGAGATAAAGAAAAACTCTTACAACTAAACATTACTGAATGCCTGTCGCAGAATTCATTACATCAATGTCTCTGCCTCCATCCAAAGAATACAAAGAAGGTAAGCTGTCTGGTATATTTTTGGTTTCATTTCTTTTATTTCTTATTTATTTTTTTTTTTTGTTAATTTTATTTCATCAATTTTCTACAATTTATTTTATTTCTAGAGAAGCTAATGTATACACACATATTGACGTTCTAAAGGCCAACAACATATTGACCTTGTCAAGTTTTCCTATGTCACTTACCAAGAAAACAAAGAGCTTTAAGGCTACCAATACAACTATAAACTAACAGTCCTCTTACACAACCAAACAGCCAGAGTCATCAACATCCTATTCAGCGTAGTTATCATTTTCAATGATATCATAAACAGAAGAACTTTAAATCAGCGTATAGACAACTACAACGGCCTTACTTACATATATGAGTGTAGACCAGCCATGCACAAACAGCGGCCCGCGGGCCGCATGCGGCCCTATTTAACATTTTCTGCGGCCATAAACTATTATAATTTGCTTACATCTTTAAATAAAAATAAACTTTTTTTTTATATTTTTTTTATAATAAATTATTTACTATGCTAAGAAAAAAAATATGTTTTTCAAATAACATAAAAGAATAAGTATAAATATAATTAATTATGAAATTATAGAAATACATTCCCTTTATTCTCATATTCACTTGTTTCAATTTATTTACTTATTTAAGTGTTTAAATTTGAATCTCAGAATGCCATGGACCACAACATTTTTTACATGGAATTATAGAGATTTGAAATTTACAGTAGGAGTTATTCTTACTTTTCAGTTTGAGTTTGTACTTTGACAAAGTAACTTTGTAGTTTGTTTAGTTTTACTCAGTTTTTTTAATTTGTGTATCCAAAAAATAATATGTCGGTATCAAAACAACTTAAGAAACGGAAGTTAGAAGATGAAAAAAGAGTTTTCTAAGAGCAATGGACTGAAAAGTTTTGTCTTATCGAACATAAAGAAAACATTATATGTTTAATTTGTAAAGCAACAATTGCAGTGCCGAAAGATTATAACTTTAAAAGACATTTTCAAAGTAAACATTCTGATTTTGATGAAAAGTATTCTGGTGCTTTAAGAACACAAAAAATTACTTCCATGGTCCAATTATTACAAGCACAACAAGATATATTTAAAAAGTGCAATGAATCTGCAGAGCAAGCAGTTGATGTAAGTATTGATATTGCGAATTTAATAGCAAAATCGTCTCGACCGTATACCGATGGTGATTTTAATCGTAGCATCAAAAAAATTATGTTGTACAAAATGCACCTCGAAATTTGAAGCACTAAGTTTAAACCGAATGACAATACAACGTCGTATCACCGATATTTCTGCTGATATCGTGACTAAATTTTCAAGAATATTCAAAAATTGTATCAAGTTTTCATTAGCTGTTGATGAATCTACCGATATAACTTGCATTTCTCAATTGCCCGTTGTATAACATCAGATTATGAGATTTTTGAAGAACTTGCTGAACTCTATCCAATAAAAGATCAAACAAGAGGATCGGATTTATTGCAGGCATTATTGTCTAGCATGCAGAAGCACAATTTGGATTTATCAAAGGTTTCTGGTATAGTGACTGACAGGGCTCCTACAATGATTGGTCCTAAAACCGGTATGACAACTCTTTTATCCGAACATATGAAGCAAAAAGGAATACATACGGATTTAATAAAGTATCACTGCATTATACACCAACAAAATTTAATTGGCAAAATCTGGGTTTCGACCATGTTATGAAAAAAGTTGTGAAAGCAGAAAATTTCATCCAATCACGTGGATTAAATCACAGACAATTTAAGGAATTTCTTAATGAAATTGAATGCGAATATATTGATGTTTTGTACTATAGTGAAGTTCGTAAGTTAAGTAGAGCCAAAGTTCTGCAACGTTTCCTTAACCTTACTGAAGAAATTAAAATGTTTTTAAATCATAAAAGTCAGCCAGTTCATTATTTGGAAGATTCAAAATGGATATGTGACCTTGCGTTTTTAACAGATATATGCGGCCATTTAAATGATCTGAACCTTAAACTTCAAGGAAAATCTCAATTAATCACGACATTACATGGTGACGTATCAGATTTTCGAATCAAGTTATCATTGTTCCATTCCCAAATAACCACTAATAATACTTGTCACTTTCCCAACTGCGATAAAATATTTAAAAAATACAAGATTTGATTACTGTTCATCTTGTATTTATGATATTTATATTTATATTCAACAACTGCAGCAATCTTTCAATGAACGATTTGAAGACTTTGACCGGTACAAAATACTGTTCAGCACATTTGCTAATCCTTTTGAAGCATCACATGAAAATGCTGAATCTAAACTCCAACTTGAGCTTATTGACATTCAATGCAACGAAGAATTGGGAATTTAAGGAAGGAGACTTAATGAACTTCTACAGATGTCTTCTTACAGAAAACTTTCCACATTTGCGACAAAATGCAGCGCTTTGTGGAAGTTTATTCGGAAGTACGTACATTTGTGAGCAAACTTTTTCAGTAATGAAGTTGAATAAATCAATTCAAAGAAACCAACTTACAAATGAAAACCTAAACGCCGTGGTAAAAGTGGCTACTACAAATATTACTCCGGATGTAAAAAAGTTAGCATCTAATATGCAACCACAAAAATCTCATTAAAATTAATTTGTTTTTGATTAATATTTTGAATTATTTTGAATGTGAATTTTCTTGTTTCTGTAATAAAGTATATATGTAATAATAACTGTTTCTAGAGTTTAAGTTTTTGTGATTGTCCAATTAATAATTTTCATTCAATTATTAACTTTCTAATGCGGCCCACAGCGATGAAAAGGTTGTGCATGGCTGGTGTAGACTGTGATAAATAAATTTGGAAAAAAAATTTTAAGTAAAGTCTAACAAAATATAAAATTTATATTTTTTTCTTTTTTTGTTTGGTTTTGTTTTCATTATTATTGTTGTTTTTATTCTAATATGTTCCATTTTTTTTGTGTCATGTCATAACACATAAGCAAGCATTAGCTCCAAATCCATATTTGATTTATTTTTTCTTAATGAAATGTGAAGCTGTGAGACAAAGAGGAATTTATATCCACACAAATCATACACGTGATCATGCGTTGTTTTAATGAACTTAATGGACACGGTAAAGGAAAACTGAATATCAGCCAGGAAATCCTTCAACTGGATTTTATATAAAAAAATATACGTGAACTACAGCAAAATGAGGGGTACGGAAATCGATGTAAAAATCAAACAAGTATACTGAATTGCATTTATGTTGGTATGAATAACTTTTTCTTTTGCAAATAGCGCACACATTTGTTGCAAGTACATACACACAGTAATTGTGTAAAATTGTGTCTAATTTTCACTGTAAACGATGTACGCCTATTGGGGAATGCAAAAAAGCTCTGTGTTGTTTTTTAATCGATTTAACGGAAAACTTCATAATTTCATAGCGTTAGACCATTTGGGGATTTTTGGCGAAAAACTTGGCGTAGTATTTTGAAGAGTACGTACCAGGCTGACTGCCGAGCCTTTTCCGGTCTATACGTTGGCTACAGCAAAATTTCCTAATCAAACTCAGTCAATTTTAAGCCGATCATCGAAGGTGCAAGGTCGCTATTTCTTGATTCATATATAATTGGTCATTACAACCCCTCAGTCAGTATTACGATTTAGCCATCCATGTTGTGTGTGTTAAATTTGGGATGGGATGGGACCTACAGTTTAAAGTCGAATCCGAGAAACTCTCAAAAATTTGTCGTACGGAGTCGACTTTAAACTGTAGGTCTCGCCACTCATGTATAAAATTAACACACGCAACATAAGTGGTGTGAGAACTAGGTTGTAATTCTTACTGAAGGGTTGTAATGACCAATTATATATGTATGTATATTGCTCCACAGATTGCACACCTGCCTGCGCTACAAAGGTTTGATCAAAGATTTGGCTGACTAGAATGCACTACATCGTCGCTATCAAAGAATCCGTAACTTGTTCAGCATTCGCATGTGGTTTTTTCATTTTTACAAATTGAAATACAAAATTAAACTTTTAGACGTCAGTCACCTTTAATTATTCGTTTCACAAAACTTGTATTCAAAATATACTCATACACACCATCTAGCAACAGAAATTTTTGTATACTTTTTATGATACCCAATGTATATTGTACATATCGCTCCTTTATTGCAACATAGTCATATCTCAAAAAATTAAAAATTTGTAGTTACTTAAGCAAAACTGCTCTTTTAGACCTTCTGTACATGTTGAAAAAAAATCAGTTTTATATCCCAAGCTGAACCGAAGTTATAGCAATTAGAAGTTAGGCAATTAGATCATAGGACTTATGTCTTGAAAACTTAAATCGCATTTTGCCAAGTTCAAGTTTTTTTGAGATATGACTATGTTGCAATAAAGCAGCGATATGTCTGTATGGGTATAAAAGTGTTCATATAATTTACAATCTCTAAAGCAGCGGAAGATAAATAAACAAGACAAACTTCTACTAAAAAAAAACAGGAGAAAAAAATGCAAAAAAAACGTTTGATTTAAAAATAAAAAGAACGGAAACAGATGAGGCATATACAGCACACAACTACTCATCATGACATGTATGAGGGCAGCTTAAAAAAGAGAAGCACAGTCATTCGAAAGAGGGAGAGAGAGAGAGAAAGAGAAAAAAAAAAACAAATGAACATTAAAAATTAACACTTGATGCATGCCACTTGATGTAAATCCGAGGCAAAGAAAAATCATAAAATGATTAATATTTTCTACATAAACATGAAAGAGAAAGAGAGTGAGAGAGAGAAGAAAAAAAGGAAAAATAGAGGCATATACAAAGAAAAAAAATATAAAATCATATTAAAATCATCGTTCATATCAATAGTTGTCGACTCAAGAGCTAAAAAAAAAACAGCACAATTTTACTCGTGAGAGCAGTTTATAAGCGAAGTAACACTTAGTTACGAAAGTAATGGGACAGTTAATTAGAAAATTTTACATTTCCATTCGGCAATATTTTTACCATAAAATCTCTAACGGTGGATAGTTTCTAGAAATTTTTTTTACATTTCTGGTGTAAGAGGGCATAGTGCTTAACAAGGGAAAGAACCTAGTTAGTGTGAGTTCTCAGCAATTCGATGCATAGTTTTATAGGACCAAATATTTTCTGAAAAATTAGGAATACAGTTCACCAAGTCGCTAGAACCATAAATAATAGGTGCGAAAGATTAACACTGATCGCGGAACTATATTTTAATTTCGATTGGATGACTGTAGAGTTTATTTAACCTCACTCAACTTATCAGATGTATGGTGGTCATAGTATACACTGGATAGTTTATTAGCTTAGCAGACGAAACACGAGTATGACCTTTAGCTCTGACAAATTAGAGAGTAATTGGTAGGAAAATATAAAGGAGCGCTAACTCAAGAGATCGCAATTTGATCACATATGGCCCGTTGTGACATCACAGTCATTCTTATCACTTAGTTTTGGTACCATCTTATGACTAAACTCCTTAGGTTCCCAAGTCCTTCTTTAAATAAATCAGTAGGTTTTCGTACTCCTTCAACGTAAAGCTAGCCTTAGTAAATAAAAGGTTTCCTTCTCTTTTTCGTTTCTGTTACTTCATTAAAATGCATTGGTCATACGACCAAAACCAATGGGTTTGTCATGAGTAAACTGCCATAATAATTTCCGTAAGTACGTTTAGTGTTTTCCTTTTAGAGGGTGGGTAGGCTTTTTGTGCATTTCTACTAACCATTGGCATGTTAGGCTATCATGGCTTAATTGTCACGAGTAAATCTTTCATTTGGAATTGATTTTTAATCACTTTTGTGTAAAATTAACGCACATTACAGGAGTGGTGTGAGAAGCTAGGTTGTAATCCTGACTAAAGCGCTGTGGCAGGCAGTAATGGACGTAATGGAATGGAATGTCTTTTTCTAGAGTACGAAAACTGTCTTGGAGTTCTGGTTGGTAAAAAATTTATTACAATATAAGGCTGTGCAAATCAATTTCCCGTGCATTAACGCTGCAGATTCATTAAATGAAAGAAACAACCTTCAACAAATCATCACATGAAATGATGTCAAAGGTTACAATATTTTGGAAACATTGTGTTTTTTTCCTTGGTGCTGTTTATACCACCACCATGACTAAGCTTAGTTGGCTGGTCACTAAATGGCCTGCTCGGCTTATATTTTCATTTCGTTTTTCGAAAAGAGATAATGAAAGGCAGCAACAATAGAAAATTTATAAAAATTTAATGAAAATTTAAAAAAGGAAACTTTCTTCTTTCAATTAAAATAACTTTCACTGTCTGTTTTAAATGCGAAACAAAAAAAACAAAAAAACAGAGAAAATACTAACAGATGAGCATAAGCACAATGGCTAACATGGATACAAAAAGAAGAGAAAACATAATTGCAACAAATAATCCGCCTGAGGGATTAAGTATAATTCATGGCCTATTAATGTGGCTAAAAGCAGTAACACTTAAACCGAAGCAGTGAGAACCGTAATGTATGGCTCATAAAATATTTTTAAAGGTAAAGTTTTAATTGAATTTGAATTTCTTATGTTTTATATTAATTTAAAACATTAACTAACTAAAAAAAATTAAAATATTAGCACTGTTTATTACCGCCATTTCCTGTTGGGTCATAAGTATACGAAAGCATTTTAATGACCAAGTTTGTTTGGTGCTTCAAATTAATGGCCTGTCATAAATCATGCACATGAAAATACACACGTGTTTCTGTTACATTTTACCATTTAATCTCTTCGTTCTTTTACCTTCTATCCTTTTTTGACAGGATTTCTCCTGAACGTTTATGTTAAGCTTTAAGGCTGGAATTTAATAAATTGAAGAATTTCAACGTCACCCACATATTGTTGGCTACTGCTGTAGCTGGTAATTATTTTTATTGTTAATTTTGTTGTATCAAAAACATCAATGCTCGAATTATTTATAAGTATTTTTCTAAAGTTATGAATCTAAATTAGTAGGCTTATAAATCAAACATATTTCGAATGGTGTGAGTTTGGTGTCAACGTTGTACGCATACTCATTGTAACCTGTACTTATAGATCAACGTTGTAGTGAGTATGAATGAATCAGAGTTACGTAGTTAAATTTCAATATTGTTGACTTATATTTAAAATTTCATGAGTGCTTATGAGTTGCGAAAAAACCATTCATTGCTGACCTCTGTAAGCAATTGACTGGTTTTAATCCAAATTTAATTGCGAGGTAAATAAATCAAAGAGAACTATACAAAAGCTCACCTCAGGCCATGAAAAAAAATTATACAAGTGGTAAATGGAGATATGTTGCATGACAAAATTCAAATAGAGAAGCAAAAATTTGGAAAGTTACCTTAGGGCCAAAAAATTATGAAATAATTGGTCTCTCATTTTATTCTTTTTCTTGTTATATGCTGCCACATGTTTTATTCGTTGGTATTACAACAAAAAGGCTACGATTCAAACCCCAGGTCAGACATCTCCAACGAAACGAAATATGAAAAAATATTTCTTCGACGACTTCCTCTCAGCAGATTTCTGGCTACAACTCGGAGAATAAATAAAATAACCATCAAATGTTTTTCAAAAAATCTATCGTTAAACTGTAGTTGCCACCACTCATGCATAAAATTAACACACACAACATAAGTGGTGTGAGAAGCTAGGTCGGAATACTGACTGAAGGGTTGTAATGATCAATTATGTATGCGTGTATAAGGAATAAAATATCCTTGTGTTTTTCTACTTTTTTTCTCTCTCTCTCGCTCTCGTTTCTTTAATTAGTAATTTCATAATTTTGCGGCCAGTATTGAGACAACCAAGCCCTCATGTTGTCATCTTCAATTATAAAATCAATGGAATTACATACGCCTCAGCCTAATCAGGAAAGAAGGTTTATTTTGAAATCTGCTGAGAGGAAATCTGCTGAGAAGAAGTCGCCGAAGATATATTTTTTATAAAAAGCGCAATATAGTGTTGTAAGCATTGATGATCAAAATGCTTATGGACTGGGATATCCTTATGCATTAGAATATCATTTGACCCGATTTGGTGTGCACTACTGCTCCCATTCGAAGCTTTCGCTGTGGACTTAATGCAATCTATTATCAAGTAAAATGGCGCGAACAGTTCGAGGTATTCTTTTCGATTTAAATTTATTTATCATGTAAATAATAAGAGTATCACCAGGATATTTTTGCCGTTTTAATTTTTATATCAGCAATTCATTTTTTCACCATTTTGTTCATTCAATTTTAGGCTTCAGTCCTTACTTTCAAAGACAAAGTTCATAACAAAACCTAAATAAACGAAACAAAAAATAACCTTTGGCTGGTTATTGAGAATATAATAAAAGGAAGACAACAATAACTGCAAAACATAATAACATCTATAAACACACACACACAGATGATGACAAAAAAGGATACAACAACAAAAAAGAGTTTTTCTAAAAGAACCAGAAATTTTGTCGCCAATCGAAAGTCCAAACGAAATTGTACCACAAAAACAAGAAATGAAAACAGAAGTGAAATATAAAAACTTTTACGAGCACCAGTAAAAACTGGTAAAGAAAAACAAAATAAATAGAAACAGTACCCGCACTCGTAAAAGACGGAACAACAAAGAAGAAAATACAAAAAAACAAAAAATTTTTTCATTCATTCACTTTAACAATGAAAACTAGACTTTTATATCCCCTCTTATAGAAAAGTCAACATGTTGTTATCGTTGTTGTTGTTGTTGTAAAAAAACAAGTCACACGAGACAAAAAAAAAATAATACAGGAAAATATTTAGACCATAAAGTATTGACATCACAAACCTACTGCTTTGTATTAATTTTTTTTTTAAACTTAACTGCTTGACATCTTTATTTTGCTCATTCAAATCGCTCTTAAACTAATACACACATACACGTTAGGTCGTCTTTAAAGCAAAACAAAACAGAATGCAAACATGTACGTAAATATTCACTATTTACACATACACTCACTTACTCAGTTAGGATAACGTGTGCTTTGGCTTTCTCTTACTCTCACTCTCTCCCTCTCTCTATCTATATTGTTCTTATGTACACAAATAAAGGTACCCATGTTTTTTTTTTTTGCAAAACAACGGCTGTTTTGCACTTTACTGGAAGTGAAAAATCAAAGGAAGAACAACAACAACAATAAATACAATAAGATTTATCATGAATTTTAAATGACAACAACGAAAACAAAAACAAAATGAATGAAACACATACACAAGCAAGAGCAAGGATAAGAATAGAGCATATCAAATAGACATATCACGAGGAAATAAAAAAAAATAAGAAACATGGAAATAAAGACAAAAATGCTTTGGTTTGGTAAAAGGAAACCTCGCCTAAAAATTCATGAAATTTTGAAAAAAAAAACCAAACGTTGAAGAATAAAAACACTTGACCTTGTGTTTTGAGCAAAAAAGTTTTGCTCAATAAAAGAAACAACACGAGTAGATTTCAGTGTAAAAATTGTTTTTCTCGAGTATTGTCTACAAAATTTTTATGTGGCCTACAAAAAGTTTAAGGAACTTCTAAGCAATGATTTTCGAAATAACAAATCCACAGACGGCGTAGGATACAAAAATTTAATGGAATAAAAACGAAGCGTTTCTTCTAGAAAAGGAAACAAAACAAAAACAAAACAAAAAAAAAAATTACGAGAATATAAAATAAATATTAAATCAAAATATCCACATAGAAAGACAACAAAAAGACGTACAAAAAAAATAAAATATCAACAGTACGTACTGGATTCAAAGTGAAGTAAAAAGAGCAACGCCTAAACGCTCTTGTATTGTGCACTGTAAAGTTTAATTTTTGTAGGAAATTAATCGAGTAAAAAAATAAAAAAGCTGTGTTAAGTGCATTTTAATATTTTACCATACATTACAACCCTTTACTCAAGATTACAACCAGAGATCAGCAATGAGTATTCAAAAATATGAGTAGAATCGAATCATAATTTCTGATACTTATATGCACTCATTCTTTATATATCATGGAACCACTACTCATATTCAAAGTTTGAAGCACGTATGATGTTGTTGATTTCCTTTCATCATGTATGTATACATGAATCACAAAATAAGTATGATTCGCGTACGTACACTAAATTACTCACGAAATGGTTGTGTGTTTGCTCTGCTTGCTGTTCTGTCTTTTTTGCTTATGTGTCTTTTTTCTTTTTTTTTGTAAATACAACAGCAACTAAGACTGTAAACTTTGATGAATGATTTGAGTGACTTGAATCATTTATAAGTATTTTTCTAAAGTTATGAATCTAAATGAGTAGGCTTATGAATCAAACATATTTCGAATGGTATGAGTTTGATGTCAACGTTGTACGCATACTCATTGCAACCTGTACTTATAAACCAACGTTGTAATGAGTATGAATCAATCACAGTACATAGTTAAATTTCAATATTGTTGACTCACTTATATTCAAAATGTCATGAGAGCTTATGAGTAGCGAAAAAAGGATTCATTACTGATCTCTGATTACAACCTAGTTTGTCTTACCACCCAAGTTATCTGCGTTAATTTTAGGCATGCGTGGCAAGACCTAAAGATTTTTGAAAAACGAACGACAGATTTTTGAGAAACTTCTGATGGCAATTCTAGTTTTTCACGAACAATACTGAGAGAAAGTCGCCAAAGAAATATTTATTCATACTTCGTGTTGTTCGAGTTATCTGATCTGGGGTTTGAACCAAGGACTCGCTTTTATAAAAATTGCAAAATTTCAGTATTTGGGGCCAAGAAAACCCACACGTGTTCTTACAGAGGCCACTGCACGCACTACGAGTGAATGTTTGGTGCGATTTCTGGAGTGGAGGCATTATTGGCCCATATTTCTTTGAAAATGAGGACGTGGCAACCATTACCGTCAATGGAGACACATATCGCACCATAATAACCGATTTTTTGGTACCCACTCTTCATGGTATTGATGTGAATGATGTTTGGTTAAAACAGGATGGTGCAACCTGCCACGTATCTTCGCTTTATTGCATCAAACGTTTGATGGCCATTTAATTAGCCGAAATGGTCATATCAATTGACTACCAAGAAGCTGGGAATTCACACCGTTGGACTATTTTCTGCGGGGCGCCGTTAATGAAAAGTGTTATGGCAACAGACCAGAGACAATTGAGCTTTTAAAGGCGAGATACGATCCCATACACTGGAAAAAGTGCACGAAAATTGGTACGATCGAATGAGGTATTGTGAGGCCAGCCGGGGCGGCCATTTCTAACCGGAACAATTGTACTTCACAAAAAAAAAAATTATTTGGCAAATGTCAAACCGTTTTTGTTTTATTGCATTTTTAAATTTTAAATACCGTTCAGTGGACGTCTTAAAATTTTACAAGGGTGTTTGGATAAATTTTGGAGGATCATGAGAACCGTGTGTGGCCTGTCATAATAAAACTCAATACCTTTTCTGGTAAACAATTCTGGACATTCTTATTAGATTAGTTCACTCAAACTGTTAAATTGTAAGCGGTAAATCTTAGAATTGATTGTTTTGCTATATCATAAGGAATAACCTATTCCAAACCAGCAGAACACTAAATATTGGTTGCCTAGACGTCAATTTATGCTTTGAGGACATTTGCAAAGGGATTTTTTTTCTTTTAATATGCGAGTATTGAGCCAGATAAGAGTCCATTAATTTTTTGTGCAAGATGCATACCTTCCATAATGACAATAAATTTCATCAATTATGTTCACACATGCAATGGTCCAAGTAAAAAAGTGAAAATCACTTCATTACAAGAATTAAAAACTTTCATCAACGTATTGCTTTATTATGGCAACCACTGATAAAAAGGGTTTTCATAGGAATAAGTCTTCATTAAACCACAACCCGTAGTTTAATTGAAAAATAAATAAAAAATATAACGAATTAAAACAGCAAATTGATCATGAGTAATTACAGGCTATAAAAGACCAACACCAACAATACACACACACGTAAATAAAACTCACTTACTTATGTATTCATAAATTACCATTAACTACAAGGAAATAATGAAAACTCAAAGCGAAACCTATACACTAAGAGATAGAGAGAGAGAGAGAGAGAGAGGGAGAATGAGGGAGAGTAATTTATGCATAAAATGTAAAATATGCCTCATCCAACATAAACAGAAAACAGATGCGTTCTGCTTAACTGGCCAAATGGGTGTGTGAGCGTATGTGTGTTTATTTTGTTCTCAGTTTTAATGCTTTTTTTTCTTTGGAAATTGAATTCATGCATAAAAATCAGTGTTACAAGCACTCATTTCGCTCGTTTTCATTATTTCTCTCTCTCTCTCTCGTTTCGTTCCAATTATTCATTTCATAGCGAAACATAATGAAACCACCGACAGCTGCAATTATCGAACGCTGTTTGGTATTTTACACAAACCGGCAATTTATCCCATGCTAATGAACTCGCTAATGATGATGTTAAGAATGATGCTGTGTGTTGTAATGGTGTTGCTCATGATGGCTGTTAGAAATTCTTCTAAGCATCGAAGCGTATTCAGTTTTAGTGATGATAGGAAGGTATCCCTGCTTAGGTACCTCCATAAGCTACCAGATTTTTCTTTCGAATTTTTTTTTTAATATTGTTACAAAAATTAAATATCAAGATACTAGTCTTTAACATTATAATTATAAACAAAAGCTACAAAAACACAACAATGCAGTAAACAAACCTGTTTAGAAATTATCTTACTGCTCAATATAACAACAAACACCAGCATAAAAAAAATGGTAAGCAAGTAAACAAAAATACAACAACAAACGCTACAAGAATAAATGTAAACAACGACAAAGCGAAATCATAAACATTCGCCTTCGAGAACATTAATCGGACTGTTTACTTTGCCATATAAAAAGCAAGGCAAAGCAGGCGACTGAGTTAGTGAAGTTCAGTCAGTCTTGTGTGAAGACGCAGTGTGTTTGATGAGAGTAATCGTGGTTTGAAGATCTCCTTTACAAATATCTGTCGAATAATTGTCTAGTAATTATTATTGTTTATGCAAAGGGTATAAACAGAGGAATAACAAAAAAAAGCAATTGTTGTTGTCTACACTAAGTTGTGAACAGTGGCACACAGAATTATGCGAATAATGAAGAATTTTAATTAAAACTAAACACAAATTTATTTTTTATTTTATTTTGAATCTACGAGCTCATATTTTAAAAGTTTAAACGTAAATGGTAAAAACGTAACATTATTGAAGTTTACATTGTACAAAAAGAAAAAGAGACTCTTTTAATTCAAACTGCCATTAAACTTTACTTCTGTGTCACTTCATTTTTTTATTTTTTGTATTTTTTGTATGCCAAAAAATGCGATGATTTTTTACGCCGCTTGGGAGCGAAACAAAAAAAAAAAGAAATTCAGAATTTTCATTTTTAAGGCTATTGTGGTCAACACAATACTCACGAAAGCAAATGTCCATGCATATGTAGGCTGTGGTGGTTGTATACAACTCCAGTGAATACTGCACATATGTTCATGCAATGACCCACTTTGTTGTCGGCGTTTCGGTAGCCTTTTAATATCGACAATGACTTACGGCTTCCGGTGTCACAATAACAAAAACTGGTACAAACAAACAAAAAAAAATGCCCAACAATATTGGGTGCAATTCTCAAAAAAACAAAAAAATCTCTTATGCAGTGTCAGCAAATGAGACACGAAAAACTATTACAAAGTTTGAGTCTGTGATATGCATGCATACGTAGGCGTTTACACGTACAAAACCATGTATAGAAGTGGTATATAGGAGGGCTGTTTGGCCAATTTTTGAATGCCGTTGACACCAAAAACCTAGTAAGGATTTTGAAGGCTTCCCAATAATAGTTTTAAAATGAAAAACAATAAAATTTTGAACAGCAAGAGTATTTTGTTTGCTGATTCTAATAGCAGGACATAAAGGGAAATAAAACTTTCAACTTGTCACTTTTCTTCTATGAGGCATCGTTTAATCTATGAAAATATAGAAAATGTTATGCAAAAAAACATTGAAATTAATGATTAAACATCCCTTCCCACCCTCGTAAAGTGGTTGACTACCTTTATTTTGCCATACCAAAATAATTCATTGTGTGTTAGTGCTTTCACTTTGAGCTTGAAATGACTTTTCGAGGTTTGGGATGGGTGTTAACACACATCTCTCTCTTACCCACCTCAGTATGCGGTTACATGCATATGTACCTTTGAGTTATTTGTGTAGCAACGGAAGTGAATGAATTTCACTCTTCATTTGCATTTTATTTTTCACTGTCATTGGAAAAACTCTTCATATTTATGGTACTGAGTTGCAGTACCTTCAGTACTATCAGAACTGAATCTGTTGTTAAACGTTTCATCAAAAAATGTATTCCATATCCTGAAGTGAGCAGTTCATGTACAATGAGAGCAGAGAGGCAGCTGCTGTTAGTCTTCTCGTCTATGTAAGTACCGCAAAGGATGTCAGATGCCACTACCATTTTCTCAAATTAATTTTTTTTTTCATTTGTTTTCGCCACTAAACTGTAAGACGATAAGAAAGGAAAAAGGAAATCAGGAAGAAAACCAAACATAATCGTCATATTTGGATTTGGATCAGAGTTGAAAAAGATTTTAGGCATATCGTTGAAATTAAAATGTCAGTGATTGATTGTCTGGGGGTAAAAATTTAAAATTTTCCAAAGGAATTAAACTTTGCAAATAAAATGAAAATAAATCTGTGTTTAGTTTTAATTAAAATTCTTTATTATTCGCACAATTTTGTGTGCCACTGTTCACAACTTGATGTAAACAACAACAATTGTTTTTCTTTGTTATTCCTCTGTTTATACCCTTTGAATTAACAATAACAATTACTAGAGAATTATTCAACACATCTTTGTAACGGAGAACTTCAAACCATGATTACTCTCTTCAAACACACCGCGTCTTCACACAAGACTGACTGGACTTTTCCTAATTCAGTTGCCTGCTTTGCATTGCTTTTATATGGCAACGTAAACAGTATGATAAATATTCTTGAAGGCGAATGTTCGTGCTTCACCTTCTCGAGATCGCTGTAAATGTAAACATCGTTGCTTCATTATTGTTGTTTGTGTATTTTGTTTACATTTATTCTTTTAGTGTTTGTTTGTATATTTTTGTGCGATTATTTGTAAACAAATTCAATGTTTTTGTTTTTGATTTTAATGTTAAACGATGTAAAAGCAAAACACCAGAACTTTGCCACACAATGAAATATTGATTTCTTTTACATGACATATATCCTTAGAAATGTAAGAAAATTAATTAAAATTGCATGCAAATAGCATGTATACGTACAGACTCAATTAAAATAAATTTGTTTGAAAACTAAAATTAAAATTTAAGCAATTTGTTGATTTTATTGCCATTTAACATTTGAAAATTAATTTCCTAATGTTAGTTTTAAATTTCTCTTTTAAATTTTCTCATTAAATATTTTCAAAAATATTTTTGTTTGCCATAGAAATGCAAATTTTCAAAATTCAAAACTTATACACACAATCATAAATAATTGAAATGCTTTTTAAGGAAATTTATTTCATCGAAAATAGAAAATTTAATGTGAATTTAAACATTTTCAAATAAATTTTCAATTAAATTTTCAATATTACTTTACCTTACTCTGTTATATCATGAACAACTGTCTCTCTCTCTTCCCAATGTTACATTATGAACGCTTGCATTTCATTTGCCATAATTTTTAGGGCTTAATTTTGTGGTTTATTTCAGGTTTTTGTTTTAATTCAAGTGACCATTAAGTTTTATGGCCCTAATCTCTCTGTAATAATTATTTGTTATTATGATTGTCTGAATTAAAGTTTAATGGAAACCAAAGTGCCTTACTGGAATCAGGGTAGGTATTAAAGAATACGTATAACAGGGAACCAGAAACTTATGTATTAATTTTGAAGATTTCTATTACTTGCTTCTTACTTAATTGGCCATTAACAACCCGTTTAACGAATTTCGGCCTGCCTTAACACATCCTTCTTTCTCACCTACGCCAGTTGGTCACACCAATCAATGACAGGTCTACCTCGATTTGGTTCTTCCAACGCAAATAAGGTCGTCCTCTTCGCCGACTTCCGCAGATCGTCGCAATAAATACCCGTCTCGTCGGAGCATCCTCTTCTATGTTGTTGAGGATCTCATACAGATTACTGTTGGATCGGATGCGGAAATCATCCCCAACTCACACTGGACCGAAGATCTTACATAGAACTTTTCTCTCGAACACTCTCAAGACTGCTGCATCAGTGCTTAATACAGTTCATGCCTCTGCGCCATAATGAATCACGGGGAGGATGATCGTCCTGTAGAGTATTAGCTTTGTCGTACGAGAGAGGTCTCTGCTATAAAATTGCCTATTGAAACCATAGTAGCACGATAAATAAATTCCTCCAATACACCGCACGTCTCTACTTGTCGATAACATATACTTCGTTTTTCCCTCATTTACTGGCAGACCCCTCATAGTAGACTCCCGTTCAATAGCACTAAACGCAGCAGTAACATCTCGCTTGGTACGCCCTATGTTGTCAATGTCGTCAGGGTACGCATGCAACTGGACGCTTTTTTGAAAAATAGTGCCATTTCGATGCACTCCCGCCTTTCGTAGAACACTCTCCATGACGCATGATAAGGGATCGAAGAAAGATCGAAGATGTCGCATGATAAGGGATCGCCTTGTCTGAAACCTCGCACGGTATCAAAATGTTCGGAGAGGTCCATTCCTGCCTTGACGGAGCTGCAGGAATTGTTCAACGTCATTCTGTATAGCCTTATCAGGTATACCGAGCACAGACATTGCGGCAAAAACACGATCCCTTATGGGGCTATCGAAGGCTGTCTTATACTTATTGTCTGTTGACTTAATAGATGAGGGCTCGAAAGTTACATTTTGAAGAAAATAAATATAAAGCTCTTGCTAGCCGTCTTCTGGCGTTACGGCACTACGTGCCACACAGTTCTTGAACACATTTTAAATTCTGCACGCGAGATTTTTAAGACATGGTCAGCTCCCGTGAAGGTAAAGAGGACAGAATATCATGATCGTGCAAGTAGACAGCGTTAGACATTTTCTTATAGTGTTTTTTTAAATCGCAAGAGTATATGAATGAATCAAAAATCACAGCAACTCTTCAAAGCCATGCCATTCTGCAAAATAAGGCTGATTTATAAGGCAGAGTTATGGACGTGGCCTTACATCTAATAAACCGACACACTACCTACTAGACTACGGCGACTACTAGCGACTTTGCCAAGCTTAAATACAAGTGGACGCCCATGGTAATGCTTCACACTAAAACAAAACGGCCGAAGAAATATTAAAATTGTGTTGGAGATGTCTTGAAACGAGGCCTCATGTCTAATAAGCCAACACACTACCTACTAGACTAAGGCGTCTTTCATCTGTTGTTTTATTTTAAATTTAAATACAGTATTCCTTTGATTTACGTCGTAGAATGTACCGGAAAAAGGCGACGTAAATCGAAACGACGTAAATCGAATTTCATATTGCTCATACTACAAAGTAGTATGTTTTTAACAAGGAATTTAAAAAAGTTACAGTAATCTTTCGATTTACGTCACAGTTGGTTCCAAAAAAAGGCGACGTAAATCGAATGACAACGCAAATCGAAGTTGAAGGGTACAAAATTTTTGACGACGTTAATCGAAACAACGTAAATCGAGACGACGTAAATCGAGGGAATACTGTATAGGAAGCACTTAATGGAAGTCCCCCGTCGTTAACTAATTAGCATATTAATAGACCGAAAATAATCATCGAAAAAAATATTTCAAATCGTTCATTATGATCTTGTGATTATCACCAGCTAAGGTCGATTGCATTCCCTCATTTTAGAACTTTTATTAAAAATATTACGTGGTAAAACACACACACGCTTACGTTGCAAACTACGATGTAATGTTAGAGGGAGCAATAAACAAAAGTACAATTTCGACATACCAAACATTCTGCATATCATTGAGCATACAATACATAACAGATATGCAATACCCTTTCATACACACATACACCTCAATAGACATTTCAACTTTAAGGCAAAAACTTTTGCTTGCCACAATATGCTGCAGAGAACTTTGGTTATAAACAAACGACAAAATGGTTACTTGGCTTTCAGTAATAACTGTGCAACTGCAAGGCAAACGTGCTAATGTATCATAACAAGGAATGAAAATGCAAAAGAGAAGTAAATAGAGAGATAGAGATAGAGCAACGTAAAGTATTCGGGATATGAGTTTATGAAACTATAATCCTGGTGTCTGTTCCACTGCAGCCAATATCATTTTTATTTTTGGCACTGCATTTATTACAGAGACTTCCACGAATATTTGGAGTTTAACAAAAACTTAACAAATTGCATTGGCGATTAAACAAGATTTCCAGTGTCAAAGTCATGGCATGTGTGAACAAGAGAGATATGTTTACGCTACATATATGATTTCGAATTGTTTTTTACTGCAGATATAAACAAAGTTTTTTGAGTACACAGGGTATCGCAAGAGATATTTTATATTTGGTGAATCGATGGATCGATTTGTCGCAGTGTAGTAGGTAGTGTGTTGCTTATTAGACATAAGACCAAACCCAAACTCCATGAAAATATTTTTTTTCGGCGACTGCCTCAGCATATTTCTGGCAAAAACTCTCTGAGAGTAAATAAAATTGCCATGAAAAGTTTCTCAAAAAATCTGTCGTTCGGAGTCGACTTTAAACTGTAGGTCCTGCCACTCATGTATGAACAAGATTAGTGGTTTGAGAAACTAGGTTGTAATCCTAACTGAAGAGTTGTAAAGACCAATTGTGTATTTATGTATGTATGTGAATCGATTTATAAATAATTTATGCCCCTATTTGATTCATTTTTTACTAGAGACCTGAGAATTGAATTATTTTCACAATAAAAATAATTTTTAAAACCTAGTGGAATAGCCCACATTTGTTCATATTAAAGTATACTAAACTGTGCTAAACATGTATAAATGAATAAGTGTGTCTATGTATGTTGAACAATATTTACGTAGATGTGCTTGTGTTCCTAAGTAATTTTAAATTAAAAAGTTTGATGGTTTCCTATGGCATGTGAAAGAGAAGTAATGTCGTCATACGATAGTATATGTGTTACTGTGTCGTATCAACTACACCTTTACTCTCTCTCTTTCTCTCTCTATTTATGGTTCACTATCCTTACTTCCCTTTGTCTAAAACTTTCTGTGGGTACATTACATACGTCAAAGTAGAAATAGGGATACATAACGGATATAGAGAGAATGTTTATGTAAATGTTTCCATAGGTATTTGATTTTAAAGAGAAGGGAAGAGAGTATTATTGCCAACAATGTAAAATATTTGCTTATTGTGTAAAATAAAGTTCAATTTAAGTTTTGTTTACGTAAATCCAGTTTTTTCTCTTTTCTTCTCTATCCATTTCTCTACCCTTCTCATCATTGTATTTTTGATGATCAATAGACTTCTTTAGTACAGGAGTAGTAGCATGCTATGTAATCCTTGGCAATGCACAAAGTATTTAAACTGAAAACTTGGTTTCCAAGTAGTAAAGCAAAGCAAGAAAACGTCGACGACCTACGACAAAAAATATTGGCAACAATAAACAAAGTTTGAAAACTATTTGACCACTTTTAATGAAAATTTTACACAGACACACCCACACACGAGTTCGTGTTTAAGTATGCTTTGTTTAGATTGTATTTGTATGCCTGTATTTGTAAATGTGTAGGTGTTGTTATACAATTTATGTTACAGAATATTTGTTTGCGGTTTATCTGTTGCTGTTGTGCAAGTGTGTGCACTTTTTAACACTTTCTATTGAGGCCACACACATACTATGATGATGAAGCGGGGCATATTTAGATCAGCATAGAAGATTAATGAATAGAAAATGGAAACAAAACAAATCGAAAGAATATAGAAAGAGACAGCGATGAAAAGATTCAAGATTCGATTGAAATCAAAGTAAAAATTAAAGTAAACACCAGATAGTAGCAGTAGTCTAGTAGGTAGTATGTTGGCTTATTAGACGTGAGGCCAGGGTTGAAACCCCAGGTCAGACATCTCCAACAAAACGAAATATGAGCAAATATTTCTCCGGCGACTTCCTCTCAGCAGATTTCTGGCAAAAACTCTCTGAGAGTAAATAAAAAATTGCCGTGAAAAGTTTATCAAAAATTGGATTCCGTAGTCGGCTTTAAACTGTAGGTCCCGCCATTCATGTAAAAAATGAACACACACAGCATTAGTGGTATGAAACAACTGAAGAGTTGTAATGACCAATTATGTACGTCCATATATGTATGTAAACTCCAGATTAGACCATGAGATTAATAACAAATAATAGAAAGTGCAGCAGGAGAAATTTAATTTAAATCATTACGATATGTACCATAAACAAAGCAAAAGAATATTTCAAGAGAAATATTTTCCATTTCAGGAAATCCATTAGTTTTGTGTCAAGTAATTGTGATGGTAAAACAAGCTGCTGGGACAGCAATATACTTAATTTATTTCTTATGAAATGTTTTAGTTTCCTAGAATATGAATTCATTTGAACTGTTCCCCCAGTAATGTTGTAATCAAACGCAAACTTCTAAAATCATTCGCGAAATTTCAAACGGTGTTTGTGGATATTGATGGAAATTATAAAGAAATTCTTGTTACAAGGAATAATTAGAGGGTTTGGCAATAGAAAGTAAATTTACAAAGAAACCATTAATTATAAACCAAAATGGAGTCAGTAATGAATGTTTTTGTTTGTATTTCTATTTCTTTTTATCTGAGTGTAAATAATTATTTGTTTCTCCAGAAATTTAACAATAAAAACATACTGTACACGTTTTGCACTCATTTACCTCCGCAATAAATATCGGGTGATTTTTTAAGCGCTATGGGAAAATTTTTCAAAAAAAAAAAACACATAAAATTCAGAAAAATGCATGAAATCATTATTTGAATCGATAGTACGGTCCATATAATTTAATGCTTGAAGATTATTTCATGCAAATGTTGACCGCGACTGCGCCTCAAATGGTCCATCCGCTTAGTCCAATTTTGGCATACTCTTTCCAACATTTCGGCCGGTATCTCACGAATAAATTCTTCAATGTTGCCTTCCAATCCGTCAATTGAAGCGGGCTTGTCTGTATAGACATGAGCTTTAACATAGCCCCACAAAAAATAGTCTAAAGGCGTTAAATCGCACGATCTAGGCGCCCAATTGATCGGTCCCGAACGTGAAATAAAATGTTCACCAAACTCGCCTCTCAATAAGTCCATTGTTACGTGTGCTGTGTGGCATGTGGCACCATCTTGTTGAAACCACATGTCATGCAAGTCAAGCTCTTGCATTTTGGGCAAAAAAATAGCCGCTTCAGTGGGTCGATTAAACTGACCATAAAATGGAAGAAGGCGCGATGAACTTTCTTAACAGTGATTTGCAAGCGTTGTTCGTTTGTAAGACGATTCATTGTTAAATTATAGACCAAACTGAAGATGTTTGACAGTGAAACAAAACACGAAACGTGCGTGAGCTGTTTAAACCAGTGTTGCCAAAAAGATAATAGCTAAAAAATTACCCAATACAATCAACTGCAACCGGTTGTTACCAATAGAAAATAGCAGAGTTAGCAAGAAATCAAGTTGATGTGATATCCAGATATACTTAAGCCTTAACTTTTACATGGTCACACAGTTTCACTTTGCATCCAAGAATTTTTTTTTATGTTTTTTGTTTGAGTCACTTAAAGTGTTTTTTGATTGTCAAGACTTTTCGAAAAATTAGAAAAGTTTCTGATTTTTATTTCGCATAAAGAATAGTTTAATAATGGCCTTTAGTCAATACAATTTCCTTTCGCTACTCGGCAACTTCCTCTCAGCAGTCTTCTGGCAAAAGCTCTGAGAGTAAAACAGAATTGCCATGAAAAGTTTTTCCAAAAATTTGTCATTCGAAGTCAAGTTTAAACTGTAGACTCCAACACTCATCGATGAAATTAACACATACACAACATGAGCCATAAAAGAAGCTAGGTTGTAATCCTAACTAAAGGGTTGTAACTTTCTTGGCTGATTTGGTTTAAAACTCTGCAGTTCTATTTGAATTTAAAACAAAAAAACAAATGATATTTCGTTGAAAGAAAATTCAAAGTTTTCTTATAGAAATAAACTATTTCGCTTACTGTGTACAAAGTGGGAATTAATGATAGACGTTTACGCTCTAAAATATTGCTACATTTTCACCTTTTAAAAACGTTTAAAATATTGGCTCGTAGATTGCCAATAAAATAAAAATAAATCTTGTGTTTAGTTTTAATTAAAATTTTTTAATATTCGTACAATTCGGTGTGGCACTGTTCACAATTTGATGTAAACAACAACAATTGCTTTGTTTGTTATTTCTCTGTTTACTCACTTTGCATAAACAATAACAATTCCTAGAAAATTATTCGACAGATCTTTATAACGGAGATCTTCAAACCACAATAACTCCCTTCAAACGCACCTCGTCTTCACACAACACTGACTGAAGTTTTACTAACTGAGTGGCTTGCTTTGCCTTGCCTTTGAATGTTCTTGAAGGCGAATGTTCATGACTTCGCCTTCGCGAAATCTCTACAAATGTAAACATCGTTGTTTACATTTATTATTGTAGTGGTGTTGTTATATTTTGTTGTTTGTTGTTGTTACTTGTTTACCATTTTTTTATGTTGGTGTTTATTGTTATATTAAGCAATACGATGTAGTGTACGGTTTAAGAAAGAAATAATCTGAATTTAATTATTCTGACACTCGCCTAAGTCATTCGAACCACTGTAACACCTTTTGGTTGTATTTATGTTAGCAGGAACATAAGCTGTTTGATTGCACAAAAGCTTCATACTCGATCGTGTCAACATGTTGCTAGCACACAGGAACATGTAGGCAATCAAATGTTTATAAGGTCATAAGCAAACCAACATAAATACATATTTACTAGATCCTATATGATTTTTCCGGAAAGTAAATATGAAAAGATTTTCATAATATTCATTTTTTTTTTTTAATAATGCGAATGTGAATGTACGAACATTTAGCGGAGGAAATTTGATTAGTACAGTACATACATTTATGTTGGTTATAGTGGCAATCATGTTTTATATTTTTTTGATTGTCGAGAGCTTAAACAAGCATTAAAGTTTAATTTATACATGTTTTCCCATTCCATCCTTTTTCTGATTGCTAAGCGAGGTTTCTTTACAACGAAGATTGAACAACTCGTTCATTTTTGATCGAAACCTTGAATATAGAAGCGCAAGGGAAATTTGTAATTAAGCGACATTAATTTTTTTTTAAGTGAAGTGATAAAAGTTATTTGATAATAGTTTTTTTATAATCTCATCTGGTGGATGTTCTTTGAAATTTGGAAAGAAGTCAAGTGCGTAAAATTTAAATTGTTTGGCATAAGGCCGGTAATTTTCTTGGTCGGTTATACTCTGGACGTGCTGACAAGGAAGTCCAGAAAATTATTTAATTGTTCATCAAGTGACTCAAAAGCCAGAAGAGACTGTACCTCGGTGCTGGAGAAAATGTAACAACGGTTTTGGTAACAGTTAATTTATCATTCAGCCTTCTTTTATATTAGAAATTTTCTCAAATTTGCTTAATATTGTTATAAAATTATATTTGTATCAAATTATATCATTGTTTCTAGAAATTCTATTTGTTAAATTTCTTTCCTAATAAGTAATATTACAATCTAAAATGTTAAATTTTGTTAAACCTATAATATCATTGCATTAAATCTATCATATATATTTCTTAAAATAATTAACATGCCTAATGTAGTGATCATTACAAATTAATCATTACTTTAGTTTAGTCAATTTTTTTATTTCTTGAATTTCGTTTATTTTACGTACATACTTACTCTCTTTAATAGAACAGGCTTAATAATGAATACATAAAATAAAACCGAAAAGAGAACAGAAAACACATAGAAACAACAACATTGTAATAATTTAGTAAAGCAGTAATAATGATCACAACATGTATAAATCAAACTTTTTTTTCTTTTTCATATTCAATTGGATCTAATTAATTTCTTTTGTTTATATAATGTATTTTTCTTTAAAATTGTGAATTTATATTTTTAGTTTTAAAATTAGTTTAAAATTAGAATATTTCTGAAACCATATGTAAATAATATTGAAGTTTTGTAAAAGAATTGCAAGTGTAAGCATTAATTAGAGCATAATTACCTGAGCAGAGTAATGATTTTTTTTTAGCAATAATTCCAGAAAGTAAATATCGGCAACATCATCGTGTACCTCGAAATCATGAAGGCCTTCAGGAACTCGAATACATATACGTTTGGTGAGTGCTAACTTTATGTTTCACCTTAATATTTATAGTAATCATCAGTGATGATGGGATCAAACATGTTTGATCGAACCTAATTGAATACTTAATTAAGATATTGTTACATGTTTGTCCTCATTACCGCTGATGCAGTTGAAGAAAAGTCAATTTAATTTATGCTTGGATTATAATGCTTTCATTTAAAGTTCAAGATTCATTCTTTCTCATTTTTTTTTTGTCAATAAATTGTAAGTAATCATAATGTATGCTTAATTGAACTACAAAGTGTTTTCATAGTTGGGAAATAGTTCGGGTGCCATAGATTGTTTGGGGTCCTAATAAAATGACGTCCTTAGGACCAAGGTTAGTGGCGGGTTGCGAGACAGGCGTATCAATGACACCAGATACTGTTCTTGAATAGGTTATGTCAATAATCTATTTTTTTTTTTTTGTATCTAAATTTTGTTTGCTTTCGTTATAAAAGACTTTTAATCGGGCTTTTCTTTTCTTCGTTTGTTTTCATTGCAGTCAGTTATTAAAATTAAAATGAAATTATATGTAAAAATAGGGAGTCTATAATAAAGCTTCTGTAAATGGACAGGGTTTTGTTAATGGAAGGACCGAACCCACACGCCCGACTGTTTGCTAGCGAATATATGGCTCCCGCAGTCCTTTCATAACAATTTCCTTTAGCACTATGTTTTTTTTTATAGTGTAAAAATGCTTTTGTTCGTCATGTGCCTTTTATTATTTTCGCTGACGGTTACTTGTCATAGTTGACAAGTACACGTCCTCTAACCTAACCTAACCTACTGTATGGCCACTCTCCACTTGGTCTGGGTATTGGTCTGTCTGTGCTTAATAAATTATGTTGCATCTATTTGTTTCCCTGCCTGCTGTTTCCTTATCTTTTCCCATTAATTTTTGCCTTTTTCCATTTACTGCTATATACTCTAGCTTATAACGCTCATCTAGTTTTATTGTTTAACTTGGTTTGTTTTCTCTTTGGAGATTTTCCTCTATGTTTTGTTGTTATTCTTTGTGTTACGTTTTTCGTTTTCAGAAAAATTAAATTTAATATAGAAATGAATTTAATTTGTATGAAAATTTTAATTTCTTTTGCCTTCGCCTCCAGTATATTTTCCTTTCCTTGTAAAGCTTTTATTCTAGGAATTTTTGCTTGACTCACATGCTTTTGGGGCCATTGCACAGCAAAAATTATGGAAAATGTATTCACAAACAGCTACATACATGAACAATTTTAACAAGAAGTGGCCAAAATGATGTCGCTGCATTTTTTATTTTTTTTTTTGTTCATCTTTTCATGTAAAATAGCAGCCATGGGATGCTTGTAATACACAGTCCATTACAATTTCTTTTTAAACGATGAAAGTAAATTAAATTCACTTTTTAAGAAGACTTATAAAAGAGTGCAATCTTACGACAGATTTGATCAAGAAAAATAAAAAAATAAAAAACTACCAAATCGACTTTTTTGATCAAACGGACATTGGGACATGTTGCTACTCATATGGCTCTAAGCATGGAGATAGGACGAGACTAGGTCTCTATATAGAAAAGCCAGAAGACAACGGCTAACGAATCAAAATACGAGACCAGGGCTGATGATAATTCTGTATGCTTGGCAAATAGGGATCGAAATATCTTCGAAATATCTGATACACACATAATTGGTCATTGCAGGTATCCACTTAGGATTACGACTTAGCTTCCCACACCACTTATTTTGTGTGTGTTAATTTTATACATGAACGGCGGGGCCTATAGTTTAAAGTCGACTTCGAACGACAACTTTATTTACTTTCAAAGTTTTTACCAGAAGACTGCTGAGAGGAAGTTGCCGAATGAATTATTTTTCCATATTTCGTTTTGTTGGGGTTTGAACCGTGGCCACACGTCTAGTAAGCTAACACACTACCTACTAGACTACGGCGACTATCTTCAATGATATTCAAATGATAGGGCAGCAATATCTGGTCATACGGGGTAAATTACCATTGTGATGTGCAAAAGGGTGTTTAACAATTACCCAAGATATGCAACGCTACGCATTATTTAGGTACGTAGTCATCATGTAGCGATCCATAAAATGAGAAAGCAAATATTTTGACTTGTAGAACCATAAACCCCTGCCATAAACTTGGGTTATTCAATGTCTTTCACTGCATTGAAGACCAAGTTGAAAAAGTGGGCGGAAAAGTCACATCAAGTGTTGTGGAATAAAGAAATAGTGGGCATAGTTACAAAGATACTTAAGAGGAATTCCAATGAGAGGAAAACCAGAAGTAATTTAAAACTAAATAAAGGCGACTTGAATCCGCTAAAGTGTGTACTTACGGGATTTTCCACCTGTTCAGTATAGCTGTAAAATGATGAATTCAGGGCATGTGGTAAAAATATCGAAACTGTGTTAAATTTTTTATGCCATTGCCCAGCTTACGTAAGCTCCAGATCCGAATGGTTTGGTTATGCTACATCAGATATAACTCGTCTAAGAGGTGTGGATTGGAAAAAGTTACAGGCATCTTATGGAAAGTATGGTGCTATACCTTAAACGTGAGAACAAAACAATACCTATTTTATGGTTTAGGAATCTGCAATAGGCATGAGATCTCTTGTTGGTATTCCCTTATTCAACCTAACTATCTGCTCTTTGTTATGTAACGGGTGTGACAGTTGCTGTTCTTCTTTCCATTCATGCTATCAATTCTGAATTTCAACCTTCAATGTGAGAATGTGATTTGTTTTCTTTAAATTTCAATTTTAATTGAAAATTCTCGCGCTTTCTTTGTTTCATTTGCCGCATAATATAAGTACAGTACAATACTTAACAATAATAAAAGTTTTCACTTTTTCATAAAATATTTAAACTTTTTTCTAATACCTGTGAATACAAATTTATTTTAATTTTAATTTCCCGTTTTTCATTCGATAAACAATATACTTTATAGAGGATAGTTGCCAAGGACATCAGTAGAGAATCGAAGTCATTGCAAAAAAAAAAAAAATGATTTAAAACTCTCCTTTTGTTCTCCATTATTTTGAAAAATAATCAAAGAACGAATAAGAAGTTTCTGCATTGGAAGGGGAATTCCACTCTCATAATACAAACTAAACGATTGACTGAATTGGAGGAGGAAATTGTTTCAAATTTCCCCTTCTGGGGTATTTAAGGTTGCTGCAACTGCTGCTGTTGCTACACTAACTGCTCTTAATTCATGTTGCTCGTGAATAGAATTGACTGTAGCACTGTCAATTGCTTCTATTCAAGATTTTATTCTTCTAATCGGTATGTGTTTTTATAATTCAATTGAATTTCTCTTATCTCTTGAAATTCATAAATTTAATAGAGAAGAAGCGTTTGAATTTCTATGGTTTTCATAAGCTTTTCTAATGTACGAGTGCAAGTATTGTAATATTATTACAATAGGGTGGATCTTCTATCGCTTTAAATTTGAATCATTGCTTATTTCGAATCTGGCAATACTTATGTCATTCTATTCTGTCACAAAATTCAGTATATTATCTCAAAATAAATCGATTTGCGCTTGAGCAACGTAGGGATTTAATGGCCAACGAAAAACTCCACAATGATGTCGATTTTTCCAAAAGAATAAAAATCATCCTTCCGGATGAAGCTTATTTTCATCTTGGTGGGTACGTTAGTAAGCAAAATCGTCGTATTTGAGGCTCAGAAAACACACATGTGTTTTTACAGAAACCAATGCACCCATTACGAGTTACTGTTTGGTGCGACTTGTAGAGCAGAGACATCATTAGCCTACATTTCTTTGAAAATGAGGACGGCACAACCATTACAGTCAATGAAGACATCTATCGCACCATAATAACCGATTTTTTATACCCGCTCTTCATGGTATTGATGTGAACGATGTTTGGTTTCAACAGGATAGTGCAACTTGCCATACATCTCATGCCACAATCGATTTATTGCGCCAAACGATTGATGGCCATTTAATTAGCCGATGATGTCAATTGGCCGCCAAGAATCTGTGATTTGACACCGTTGTACTATCTTCTGTATGGCGTCGTTAAAGAAAAGTATTATGCTGACAAACCAGAGACAATTGAGCATTTGAAGGTCAACATTTGTGATACCATTGTCGAGATACGACCCCTGGGAAAATGCACTAAAATTGATGCGATCGAATGAGGTAATGTGAGGCCAGCCTGAACGAAATGATATTCCGTTTCTAACCGGAACAATTATACTTCACAACAAAAAATAAATTTTTGAAAAAATTTCAAATCGTTTTTGTTTTGATTGTATTTTTAAATTTAAACTTTTAAATGGCCCACCCTTGATGATATCTTCCCATGAAAATTGTTATTATTGTGGGTGCGTATGAGTAATTTTAATTACAATCAGATATGTACACACAACACTCATACTCACTGTGGACTGTTTTTATTTTATTGCATTTTTAAATTTAAACTTTCAAATGGCCCACCCTATATAATTGAAACTCTAACAAATAGAATGAAAGTTACTTGTTTCCATGGCTATTTATTTACAAAAATATTCGGAAAAAATTCATTCAAATTCTGTAAAAATGTTCAATAAAATTAAAACCACCTCAAGGCAAGCTTTGGCAGAATTGTAAAAACATTTGAAAACGAATCAAAAAAATAAAAAAAAAACATTGAATTTCATTTAAAATGTATCCAAGGTATGCTCCACAAAATATTCAATCGTTTTATGAGAGCAAATACTCTCTGTTCCATTGAACATAAGAGAAAAACAACAAAATTTGAGTTTTTTGCAAAAAACCTTTTCTTTGTAAATCTGTAATTAGCCCCTCATGCTTTTGAATGTTTTGCAATGCTTTTTATGTTTGAAAAAAAAATGGAAATAAAATTGTTGGCTTTTAAAAAAATTTTCTTCATTTATCATTAATCTTTACACAGACTTTAATTTAGGGAGGTAGGTAGTTTGAAGGAAAGGACACCAACTAAAGGTCTCATGTCTATTGACATGAATAAACATACAGCAAAGCTATCATGTACGCTCTCATTAGTCTGCTCATGTGGCCCTTATTTAGTTTTAAAATACGCATGGCTCTTTTCTCATTATAGCCGTCCCCATAATGTGTCATTATTCCAAAATTGTGACTTTTCCGGCTGCTTTTTCAGCTTGATCTTTAATGCACTGAAAGGCATTGGATTATCCACGCTTATGGTATGTAATACTCTGGCTCTAGTCAGCCAGAATACATATTCGCTTCATCATTTCCAATCACTCCATGATGACAAAGAATCCATATAACACATAATTGGTCATTACAACCCTTTAGTCAGGATTACGACCTAGCTTCTCACACCACCTATGTTGTGTGTCTTCATTTTATACATGAGTGGTTTATAAAGTCGACTCCGAAAGACAGATTTCTTGAGGTACTTTTTCTGGCAATTTTATTTAATCTCACAGTTTTTGCCAGACATCTGCTAATTTTTTGATGTCTGACCAGAGCTTTGAACCGTGGCCTTACGTCTAATATAGTAACACACTATTTACTAGACTACGGCGACTTTACTCACTCCCGGCAAATAATATTTAAAGCTTAAACTACAATAAATGTGCGAATTTTTGAAGAAAGAGATGTAGAAAGCGGGTGACAGAGAGAGAGAGAGAATAAAAAAAATAAACAAAAAGCACTAAAGGGGATAGAAGCGATTAATAAGTGAAACATCATACCCAGCAACGGAACAAAAATTTAAACTATAAATCCAAAATTTAAAATTTTATTCTCTTAAAAATTCCATTTGGATTGAAATTTTTTTGTTGCAACTTCAATTAAAAACTATTTGAGGCTTCAAAAGGAACAACAGCAACAACAAAATAAAACAAAATAAGTCATTTAAATAAAACAATAAAAATAAAAGGAACAAAAGAACGGAGGAAACAATAAATACTTTACAACACTTGGCTTTGGAAAAACGGGAATTACATTCACAAACAGAGTCTCATACACACTTACAGTTGTAAAGAAACCAACACGACTGTAAACATACATACATATGTATGTATGTATTCTGCTAACTGCAGCAATATATGAAGTAAATGAAGTCACAAATTTTAGTGTTCTAGTGTGTATAAATTTGTTTTTCTGACTGTATACGCATACGTGTGTATATTTGTTGGGTGTAAATATTTAACAAAAAGTGTTGTAGGGTTGCCAAAAAAAAAGACAGCACAATGGCATGAAAATATTGTTACGAAAATGGAAAAATCTAGATACTGGTGTTTTGCTTCTACATCGCTTAACATTAAAATTATAAACAAAATCTACAAAAACAAAACAATGCAGTAAACAAACCTGTTTACAAATTATCGTACTGCTTAAAACACCAGCATAAAGAAATGGTAAACAAAAATCTACAAACAACACTACAAGAATAAATGGAAACAAAATACACAAACAACACTACAATAATAAATGTAAACAACGATGTTTATATTTACAGAGAGTTCGAAAAGGCGAGCTACGAACATTCGCCTTCAAAAAGCATTTATCAGACTGTTTACCCTGCCATATAAAAAGCAAGGCAAAGCAGGCGACTGAATTGTGTGAAAACGCGATGCGTTTGAAGAGCGTAATCGTGGTTTGAATATCTCCGTTACAAAAGATCTGTCGAATAATTGTTATTATTTATGCAAAGGGTATAAACAGAGGAATAACAAAAGAGGCAATTGTTGTTGTTTACATAAAGTTGTAAACAGTGGCACACAGAATTGTGCGAATAATAAAGAATTTTATTTAAAACTAAACATAAATTTATTTTTATTTTATTTGCAATCTACAAGCTCATATTTTAAACGTTTTTAAAAGCTAAAAACATAACAATATGCATGCCGGTTAAAGAGAAAAGAAGTTTCAATTGTTCATAAAGTGCCTATGTATTGCGCTGTGCCCGAGAGAATCATGAAGGAATGTATTGATTTTATAAAGATTCGATTTACAGGAAAAAACGTACGTTTGACGCATATTTTGTTTGTTCTATAAAAAGGTTTGTCAGTTAAACTTATTTTATTTACATTCTCTTCCAGTCAGGAATTTTTGTCATCCTTATTATCGAATGAAATCATATCAGAAAATTCACATTAATTATCTGCATTTGGCTGTTAAGGCCTCACTGTTACGCTCTTTGGTAAACAAACAGTGTGTGTACATTAAAAAACCAATCAGCCAAAGCAAATTTTTCGATTCGTTATTTTAAGCGTTTTTCTATTCTCATTTTTTTTTTTTATTGATAAAAAGAGAAAATAGAATTTTTTTGTGTACAAACCAAATGAATTTGGTTTGTTACAGGAAACGGAAGTAACATTTGCATTTGATAAAACTTTTTGATCGATATATGTGTAGTTGGCATGTGGATGTGTATTTGATTATCAACGAAACAAAAGCCAAAACAATACAAAACAAAGGTTTTATTGTCATTTAATACATACAAACACAAAATTCAATATCTTGCGCACACATCTTCACTGCTCTCGCCTCTGATTTTCCATCACCGTTTTATACAAAATAAACAGAATTTATTTTTTTGGCTCATATTTAAATACATTGCAGTGCTTGCATTTCGCATCATCGTTTAGACAGACATTAGACAGAGGCTTGCAAACATGCAGGCAGGCATTTAAACAGAAAGGCTGGCAGAAAAATATTTATTGATTGGAAAATTTCAAATCTACTGCATACAAAGCCGGCTAAAATGCCAACAATTTATAACAGCAACGCTGGCAAACAACAAAAAAAGAATTTAAAACGTATTTCAATGTGAATTTCATGTAGCCTTAAAGCAATAATTTTTAAAATATTTTTCAAATATTCTTTATAGAATTTTTTTTATGGCAAACTAAGCCTTCTCTTTGATAGCCATTGATTTTGAAAGATATGTTAACATTAGAGGACTCTATAGAGAGCAGAAGAATTACTCGTAAACGTAATGAAAAACAAAAAATAACAAATCCCACTGAATGTTCAACTACTGAGTTCAACGCTTGTTTAAATGTTCATTGTACATGATGTGCCGGAACGTTGAAACAGTTTCTTCCTTTTCTTTGCATTATAAAATGCATGCAAGGAGGTTTTGTATTGTTACGAAAATGAAAAATTTAGATACTGGTGTTTTGCTTTTACATCACATTAAAATTGTAAACAAAAGCTATAAAAATAAAACAATACAGTAAATAAACCTGTTTACAAATTATCGTACTACTTAATATAACAGCAAACACCTGCATAAAAAAATGGTAAACAAGTAGACAAAAATACACCAACACGCCTTCAAGAATATTCATCAAACTGTTTACTCTGCTGGGTGAGTTAGTAAAGTTCAGTCAGCCTTATGTGAAGACGCAGTATGTTTGAAGAGAGTAATCGTGGTGTAAGGATCTCCGTTACAAAGGTCTTTCGAACAATTTTTCATTAATTGTTATTTTTTATGAAAAGGGTATAAACAAAGGAGTAACAATAAAATAAAAAGGCAATTGTTGTTGTTTACATAAAGTTGTGAACAGTGGCACACAGAATTGTGCGAATAATAAAGGATTTTAATTAAAACTAAACACAAATTTATTTTTATTTCATTGGAAATCTACGAGTTCATATTATAAATGTTTTTAAAAGGCAAAAACGTAACAATATTATGCCCACGCGTGTGCACATTTGTGACGTCTTCAGTCTCTTCAAATTTCTTTATAATTTTGGCAATTCCTTGCACAACAGGTTCTTTATGGCGATCACAATCACCTCGTAATACTCGAAAAATGGCCAATTTTAACTAGTTGCACACGTTCTTTCTTGAATCCTTTCCGTTCTTTCTTGTAATCCTTTCACTAAATAAATGACACTTCAGCTGAAGTATTATTAACAGCTGATAGTATTGCCAAACTCGTGATTTTACAGACCCAAAATGGATAAACCTATTGGATTAGAAAATAATGTTTCCCATGGACTCATTTTCATTACCTTTTTGTAGTATTTTCAAGCAATAAAATATTTTAAATTATAGAAAACTGTACATGAAGTGATGGTTGAGAATACTTTTGTTCGTATAAAATTTTTATTCCCTTTCATACTATTTACTGTTCCATGTTTTCCTTTTTTTTTATTATTTTAACTTTATTATTCGTTTCCCTCTCTCTCTCTCTCGCTCTTTCAGATACTCTTTTAGTGTTTAGATCAAGTTATGTGTGCTACAGACACTACCCTTCCGTACAGTAAAGACATGGCATCATCAGTGCCTTATAGTTCTCAGCATCTGCAAGTCAAATGAGTGCCGTAATGATGACGATGACGATGATGCCGCTGCTGCCGCTGATTTTACTGCAGACCGTACTATTCATGCCACAAAACTTTTTAACAATATTTATGATCAGGTTGCAATGTTGTTATGCAACAACACCAACTATAGTACTCGCTCACCTTGCAAAACTACATTGTTTCAATGAATTTTTTTTTTGTTTTTTGGTTTTTATGGACTGGAAAACAAACCGACAACCAGAGTTGATTGTTATTTCTATTACTGGCTGACTGTTAAGACTAGTCACTGTTGTTTGGTTAGCCAACCGTTGCTTGCATGCCCTTAACGAAACCCTTTAATAAACACCTTCAGAATTTAGTATCCTTCCTTCCTGTATAAGATTTTTACTCCTTTTTTATGTCAAGGATTTGCATAAATGAATTGCTAAGGAAAACAAGCGAAAGAGATTGAAACAGAATTTAGAGCGTAAAAATACAAAAAATTCTTCATAAAAAATGTTGAATAATATTACGTTTGCAAAGCAACAAAGTATGCATTTCGTTTTAGCACTACTTCAGTTGTTTTTGAAAATATGTTAGAAGGACTTAGCCAAAGCCAGACAGAAGCTTCAAATTTGTTGCCACAGATTTGAGTAGCATAACAACGATGGCAACAATTTTTACTGCAATTTTTTTTTTGTTCAACCATAACTCACGAGAAATTTTTATTATTAAAAAGGAAATATTTTGGAATAATTTTGCACAATGCACCGTATTTTCTGGAGTAGGATTTGGTAGAAAAAAAAAAAAAAAAAAAATTATCACAGATCATGTAAAGGAGATTTTATACAAAAATATGTGCGATTTTCTAATTCATAATGGAACATAAGATAAGTGGTAAATGTTTCCCATACGATAATGTCACAGAGAGCCATGCGTATTTTAAAACTAAATAAGGGCAACCTGAGCACAGTAATAAGTGAACTCACGGGACACTCTGCTTTACATGTTCACCTGCACGGTATTGGCGTGTTGGAAAATGAAGTGAAGCCATCCCATAACCCCCCATATGTTGTTTACTGTTTCAACGTTGAAGAATATTTTGTACTAAAAATCAACATTAAAAACATGTTGCTCTATAATTCAATACATATCTACGGCGTTATAAATGGCACGGCGGCTTTAATTGTTATGTGAGATGGTCCTTATGCAGAAGAAAGGTAGGTAGATAATCCCAAAAGCCCTATTCGAACGTCCCCGGCCTCACACTAACCCACCCTTACCCGACCGCGGAGGGCCCGTCTCCATTACGTAGGCACACGTACATACTACAGTCCGGACTGTAGCGAGTAAGGGAAAAGTAATGGCAACGAGAACATAAAACAGCTACAGAACTTAATCACAAGCTGAATAAAGTAACAATAAACCGGAACTACATAAGACAAGAACGAAAATACATTTTTATATAATAATTTACAAATTAATGACACTTTGTCTTGTCCGCAACACTTTACGTACATAAGTACATTAGATTACGATCTAACTTCTGTTGTGCCTGTTAATTTTATCCATGAGTGGCGGAATCAACAGTTTAAAGTCGATGCCAAACGACAGATTTTTTGAGAAACTTTTCTTGGCAAATTTATTTGCTCTCAGAGTTTTTGCCAGAAATATGCTGAGAGGAAGCTGCCAAAGAAATATTTTTTCATATTTTCGTTCTGATGTCTGACCTGGTCCTTACGTCTAATAAGCCAACACACTACCTACTAGACTACGGCTACTTAAGTCATGAGTATTATAAAACTAAATAAAAGCCGCCTGAGCACACTGATAAGCATACTCACGGGACACTCCGCTTTACAGGTACACCTGCACCCTATTGGCGTGGCGGAGAACGACAAAAGAAGGAACTGTGGAGAAATGAAATCACTCAAAAAATTTTAGGAATTATATATTGAGTATTTTCATCAATTGTAGATGTGCTTAACTGTTCTTGAATACTCATACAACTTAAACGATATTCTAAATGGTAGGTACAAGCAAAATTGCCGTATTTGAGGCTCAGAAAACCCACTCGTGGCCTTACAGAAGTCAATACACCCATTACGAGTGACTGATTGACACGATTTGTGGATTTTTTGTAGCCTCATTCATGGTATTGATATGAACGATGGTGCTTGCCACACATCTCATACCACAATCGATTTTTTCTATCGAACATTTCATGGCCGATTAATTAAGCCAAACAATTAACACAATTTGAATAAAGGTGTTGTCTCTTGGCTTTGCATTTTCACTTGGCTTTGTACACATTCCGTTCAAGAAAATTTAAAATTTACTTCAAGACATGTTTTGGTCTCGTATTTATTTCTAAAGAAAATTTACTCCTACACCTACAGACAAACTAACCTTCAAAAATAGAATATAATTCATTTCAAATTTTCAAATACTTGTATATGATATGTATGTATGTATGTTAGTGTTCATGCATGTGTGTTTGTTTACGGTAATTGTGATAGAGACTAAGAGATAAAGGGAGTAGCACTTGCACTCAATTCAATTCAGGCACAAGCATTTGGTCATGAAAGGCATACAATTGAGAGCATTTATGCACATATATGTATATGTGTGCGTGCTTGTGTGCTCGCTTTAGTTTGTTTAGTTAGGTTGAGGTATAATGGGTCTAATCGTGTTGCAAAATCTCTTCAATTTCTAAGTTGTATAACAAAATGTTAAGTAGAGAGAGATACAAGGAGAAAGGGGAAGAGAGAGAGAGAGAGTGAGTGAGACTGGATTGGACTGGACTGGACTGAACTGAACTGGACTGGACTGCATTGCACTGACACTAAATAAACACGCAAAATGGTTAACAACATTTGTGGTTGCTTTGCATAGACTACAAAACTTGTTTAGGTGAGAGTTAATAATCTCAGATGCACATATGAGAAGTCCTACAAGCAACGTACCCCCAAATAAGCTACTTTACATTCAAATTCTGAAGAATTTAAGAACCGCAAGCATGTGTATGAATTCAATTGAAAGTTTCAACAACCAACAGTGTTAGGATTTGTATTTCAAACATTTTATCTGCTTCAATGAATTTTACGGAACCAGCATCTGCTTTCTCTCAATAACATTATTAAGATTATACATACGCTCATATATGATATAAAATATTTTATTTAAAAATTACTATTGAAATAGAGAAGGAATTCAAATTTCATGATAACATTACGTTTTTTTACCTTTTTAAAAGCGTTTAAAATATGAGCTCGTAGATCGCAAATAACATAAAAATAAATCTGTTTTTAGTTTTAATTAAAATTCTTTATTATTCGCACAATCTGTGTGTCACTGTTCACAACTTGATGTAAACAACAACAAATGCTTTCCTTTTTTATTCCTCTGTTTATACCCTTTGCATAAACAATAAAAATTACAAGATAATTGTTCGACAGATCTTTGTAACGGAGATCTTCAAACCAAGATTACTCTCTTCAAACACACCGTGTCTTCACACAAGACTGACTGAACTTCACTCTCTCAGTCGCCTGCTTTGCCTTGCCTTTTATATGGCAGGGTAAACAGTCTGATGAATGTTCTTGAATGTGAACGTTCATGACTTTGCCTTCTTGAAATCTTTATAAATGCAATCATAGTTGTTTAACCCTTTCGGCCGCATTTAAATTTAACTGTTGCTACCAAGAGAATCACTTATTTTTTCCATACAAAAATGAAGAGCGGGTATTTCCGCCTTTTTATAGTTAAATAATGGTTTTTAACTGTGGGTCAAATGAGACGGTCCCAATAAGAATTTGTTGAATTGATTTTTTTTTGTCAGAGTAAATATTTTACCACAATAGCAACTCTCACTTTGTACAAAGAATAACACAAATCATCTCTTACAGTTAAAATACTTGTTTCAATATCAGCGGGAATTCCCGTCATTAGTTTAATTAGAGAATAGTGAGTGACGGGAATTCTCGCATAACTGCCGAAAGGGTTAAGTTTGTTGTTGTAGTGTTTGTTGTTACATTTTTGTTTACTTATTTACCATTTTCTTATGAAGGTGTTTGTTGTGATATGAAGCAGTACGATAATTTGTAAACAGGTTTATTTACTGCACTGTTTTGTTGCCTTTGTTTATAATTTTAATGTTAAGCAATGTAAAAACAAAACACCACTATCTTAATTTTTCATTTACGTAACAATAAAAATGTTTCAGTTTACTTTAACATACAATCACGAATTATTTTGTAATTATTATAAACTAAGCAATGTAGACCTTATAAACGATATAGTGTAACGGAACAGAGCCGAACCCACGAACCTCACACTAACATACTTGCATACTACCCATCGTATGTATTTATTATTACCATATTATGCACTTGAGTCTTGCAACAACAATTGAAAAGGCAGTTATAATTTGTACCCAATTTCAAACGAAAAATAAAACCTTTAAACACAATATGATATGCTGCACCATAAACATAATTTCTTATGCCATATGACACACGACGTGTGCCATTTAATGTATGTCTTCACTTTTTTTTGGTGTTCATTCTTAAAGCACTAAATAGTCGACACCAACTGTTTATGAGGTGTAAGACAATTCCGTTGTTTACATATAGAACAGGAAGCTACAGTGAAAAAAGAAGAAATTTAAGAAGGAGAAATGTAAAGGGCCAAAAATAATTATTTTTTTATCAGCGAAATATTGGAAACTGTAACACAACAACTTACAACATTTAACATGTCTACTGCCAACACATAGATTGCACTAGTACAGCAAGTGTATGAATATACGAATACGTTGATATTGCAGCTATGAACACGTATAACCTTCTGTAAATGAAATAAATTTAAAAAAAGTCAATATAAGAGGCCGCCAAAAAATATAGTATCGTTTACACTCCATACATGGGCACAGTATTTTTATTTGTATGTAGAAATGCAACTACAGTACGTGCACATGAACTATATTTTATGGTGCACAGAAGCAACAGCAGTACAAAGTGTATAAAAACAACATCATGAGAACGTACTATCTGCATGAACATTACTCACACACAAAATATTTACTTATGCGACAGTACCAATACTCATGTGTTCCAATGAAAATTATATTTGAACTCAAATTATACAAAAATTCATTGCAATACAATAAAAATTAAAAAAAAATAAAACAATATGAACCAACATTGGTAAAAACAGAAACACCAACACCAAACAAAGAAAAAGCCAAACGGAATGAAAAACAAACAAACAGCCATGAAAGAAAACGATAACAATTATCGAGTATCACTACTAGCAACAGGAACAGCAGCAATGGCACCAAAAGCAGCTGCAACAGCAATCTTCGCGTTAATTCGCAGTTACACAAATGGTGTGACAATAATTGATAGGAAAAAATATCGTTCGACATATTAATGCAACAAAACATTACAAAATATTTTATGCTATCGTGTTGCAGTATCACGACATCAGCATGATGTCATTCATTGAAAATGCATAACTTTATTGTTTTCAGACAGACGTTTCAGATAGTTATAGTATGTTACGGTAAATGTTGCAACTGTCCAAGTTCTTCATTAATTTTTGTCTGCAGTTTTTGTAAGCCCCGACGTATGATTAATATTTAATTTGCAATTTAATATTGCGTATAATGAATAACTCTAAAGAAGTGAGGTTTTTGTGCATTCCAAAGCAGAGATCAGTAATGAATCGTTTTTTCGCTACTCATAAGCACTCATTAAATTTTGAATATAAGTGAGTCAACAATATTGAAATTTAACTATGTACTCTGATTCATTCGTACTCACTACAACGTTGTTTTATAAGCACAGGTTGCAATGAGTATGCATACAACGTTGACATCAAACTCATACCATTCGAAATATGTTTGATTCATAAGCTAAAAATTGTTATAATACTTATAAATGATTCAAGTGATTCATTTACAAAAAAACAAATATGACACATACGCAAAAAAGACGGAGCAGCAAGCAGAGGAATCACACGACCTTCTAGGGAGTATTTTAGTGTTCTTACGCGAATCATACTTATTTTATGATTCGTGAATATGTTGAGTTATGGAGAGTCGAAATCATATCTATGAAGTACTCATCATATTCATACTTAATAACTCGTATGATGCTGTTGATTTCGACTCTCAATAGCTCAACATATACATGAATCACAAAATAAGTATGAAGAGCGTACGAACACTAAAATACTCACTAAATGGTTGTGTATTTGCTCTGCTTGCTGCTCTGTCTTTTTTGCTTATGGTTCACTCGAATCATTTATAACAATCATTGAAAGTATTTTCCTAAAGTTATGAAGCTGAATAAGTAGGCTTATGAATGAGTTTGATGTCAACGTTGTCCGCATATTCATTGCAACCTGTACTTATAAATCAACGTTGTAGTGAGTACGAATGAATCAAAATACGTAGTTAAATTTCAATATTGTTGACTAACTTGTATTCAAAATTTCATGAGTGCTCATGAGTAGCGAAAAAACGATTCATTGCTGATCTATGGACTGCACACCACAATACATGGCAATTGCATTAGTAAATTATTAATTTGGATATTGTGTGTACAAAATACTGATACGTATACAATACAAATACAGACAAGGTAAATAAAGGTAATAAATAAACAGCATACGAGTACAATAAAGAAAAAAAAGTAAAAATACAATAAAAACAAGTACACACACATATTTATGGCGATATTATCCTCAACAAAAGGATAAAAAAACAAAATAATACAATAAAATGTTATGTTATGTCGTAACATATAATAACAGTAACAATAACTGTAATAATTGCAGTGATAATGATTGTAGCAGTAATAGCGCTGTATCTATAATTACACTCGATAAAAAATCTTAAACAAAATCGTTTGTAATAAGTCTATGAAAATGATTTTTGTGCAGATGTTGAAATTTCCACACGTATTTTCTATCAAAGAGGACAGCGGTGTTAAGAGGATATGCTATACTAAACCTAAATTTGTTTAGTGTTTGAGGCCTTCATTACAACTTCTTTCACTAGAACTGAGTGTAAATTATTTCAATTTTATCGCGAGCATCTGATTTTACTTAGAATGCTCGCTGTTACTTACAACTTGCAACTGATACTTACCGCATGACACTACACACAGAATGACAACAACATTTTTGCAACACATAATGGTAAATAAAAAGTAAAACATATTTCTTTCAATTCTCTTTTCTTTATTTTTTTTTTTTTGGTTTTTTATTCGCCCCTTTTTGAGCTTTAAAAACAACATGACGGCACAAAAATAACCAGCTTGAGTTCCGTTCATGTAATCTGATGTAAATTTTCTAATTACAGCGTTATGGTGGCTGGCAACAACTACAACTACACGGTTACGGAAACAAAGAAAAATAATCTGAGAATGTAAACATTTCAAGTTTCTCTTTTGCATTCTTTGAAAGGATGCTGAATATTTGGTTTCGTATTTCGAGATGCACCCGCGTTTCTCTAGAATTTTTTTGTTTTATAAATTCGCTACTGTTGTTGTATTTGATGTATACTTAAATTACCTTGATGGCTTAGCATGCGAAAATTAAAAAACAAAAACAAAAAGTTTTTCAGAAATTGAAATAAAAAAGAGCACAAAAATTACGCTCTGCTTTATGGAACGAATCGCTTTAGGATTTCCTGCTGTATACCGAATGTCAATACTAATAAACGAAATTCTTTTTAAAAAAGAGGCCCGTTAAGTAATTTTATGTCAAATTTATTTTGACTTCCATAACAAACCTCACATATCCCCTGAATTTCCA
Source organism: Sarcophaga caerulescens (assembly GCA_927399465.1). NCBI lineage: Eukaryota > Metazoa > Arthropoda > Insecta > Diptera > Sarcophagidae > Sarcophaga > Sarcophaga caerulescens. The sequence continues at coordinate 108,543,494 of OV656872.1, read as the reverse complement.
TGTACCTGGCCAACAATTTAGTTGTTAAAGTTGCTGTTTTTGCAACAGACTCAGCAACAGCTGTTGAATTGCCTATGCTTTCAACATGAACATGATGAAATCACAAACACATTGTCTCTGACATTTCAAAAGAGAATATGTTGGCATCATCTCGGTCTGAATTAAGTTAAGACGAATCATGTGCATGGAATTCTTAGCCATTCAATTCATTTTGCTGTTTTCGTTGGAAAAAGAATAAAAAATTAAAAAAAAATACAAAAACTGAAGGCAAAATGTTTCATAACGATTCTGTTGCACTTTTCCGAATAATTTTTGTTAGTACTACTACGTTTTTACCTTTTAAAAACGTTTGAAATATGAGCTCGTAGATGGCAAATAAAATAAAAATAAATTTGTGTTTAGTTTTAATTGAAATTCTTTATTATTAGCACAATTCTGTATGCCACTGTTCACAACTTGATGTAAACAACAACAATTGCTTTGTTTGTTATGCCTCTGAGTGGCGATATTTTCAGTTTAAAATCTACTTCGAACAACAAATTTTTGACAAAATTTTCATGGCAATATTTTGTTTTCTCTCAGAGTTGAAAAGAAATTACTGAAAGAAATATTGTTCCATGAAATTTTTATTCAAGTTTTCTGAACTCGAGTTTGCCTAAAGGGTCGTAACTTCATATAGAGCTTGGAATTGTTAAAATCACTTCTCTCTCCCCCTATTAGTTAATTCAAAATCTAATAACAAAAAAGGTTCCTTTTTAGTAGACAATTCTGTTGTCTTTCCATATTTCTCTTCTGCACTATTTTTCTCACAGTTTTTGGTGCAGTTTTGTTTCGTTTTCCTATATTCTGTCATTTTAATTAAGTTTATAAAAATTAATTAAAGGTAGCAGAACGAAAATGTGGAGAAAAATGTAAAAAAAAGGAAATAATTTTGACAAGAAATAATTTGATGTGAAGAATAAAACCCCTTTAATTGGTAATACAATATCATGAGATGATGAGACTCCTACAAAACTAAAAGAAAAAAGTCTCTAATGACAAACGAAAGACAAAAAGATTAAATGGCTGTCCGGGTACTGCCTGTTACTCTTGCCAATTTTATTGCAATTTTTTCGTTGTCAAAGTGTTCAACAGGTCATTCGCTAATTACGATAAAAAACACAGTCGACTGCAGTATCATGAGAGAATAAAAGCTTAGGACATTACTAACTCCTTACAAATAGGTCGGTAGTTTTTTTATAAAATTAATACCACGGCTTAAAACCTAAAAACAGTTTTTGAATTTGAATTCTAATTCAAGAACTTTGAGAACACAGGAAGCCACTTTGTGCACAATTTGGCAACAAAAAATAAAACTTCTGCCTTACAAAATTCTGTCCTCCAAGAAGCCTCTTAACACTAACTCTCTTTTATCGGCATTTCATCTAATGATGAAATGGTATACGATTTCATGAACAACTTCTTTTAAAATTCTTTGAATATAAATCTCAAATGTTCTAGACGCTAACATTAACGCATTATTATCGATATTTTCTATTTCATTCATTTTCTTTCAGTGTTTTACATACATACCTAATTGGCCATTACAATGCTTCAGTCAGGATTACGATCTATTATCCTACAGTTTAAAGCTGACTCCGAACGACAGATTCTTGACAAACTTTTTCATGGCAATTTTATTTACTCTCACCGAACAAATATATTTTTTTCATATTTCGTTTCGTTGAAAATATCTGACCTTGGATCTGAATCGTGGCTTCACTTCTAATAAGCCAACACACTACCTTCTATACTACTAGGCTACCTACTAGATTGCCGCGACTTTCAATGTCTTATTCACACATAAAAAGGTTTACACTCTTTAATACATCCAATCAAACTAGTAAAACAAAGCCAAGAAGAAAAATTCTTAAGACTTAAAATATTCATTCAAACCATCATGTATTCAGCATTCATGCACTCAATCACACTTTCATTTTAGTTCGCACACAATTTAAGCAAAATCTTCTTCATGTTCATGCAAATTAAACCAAAATTTTATTTCTTTCAAGCCAACAAAACGTAACGAAAATTTTGTAAAATTGTTTTGGCAAATGGCCAGAATACACTTGTAAATCCTTTACATTTCCGACAACATTATAAAACAACAACTCGTACACAACAAAGAAATCAAAAACGGGAGGAAGCTTAGGAACTCAAGCATTGATAAACGTTGTGGAAAAAACAAATAAAAGGCCAAAGCCAGCAAATGTTAAAAGAAAAACTAGAAAATTTTTAAACTGAGACTAACGCCGTCTGTATGAATGCTAAGAGCGTACAAATACGGATGAGGAGGCTCACTTAAAAATTACAATAATCGGAGGAGACTCCTTCACTTTAACTTGTCCTAAATGCGTACTCATGTCCCTCTTCAATTCCCTTTCCTACATTTAAAGCACAAATATGAGTTTCAATAAAAAATAGAGACAAAATTATAATAAAAATTTTTGCAAAATTTGTGGTTACAAGTTGCAGTCAAAATGCAAAAATGTTACACTGTTTCCAAAAGAAATTAAAAATAATAACAAAAACTGAACATTTTCAAATTTATTTTTATTTCATACATAAATTAGAATACAAATTTTATTGTTGCGAAAATGAAAAAACCTAGACACTGGTGTTTTCCTTTTACATCGCTTAACATTAAAATGATAAACAAGTGTTCAAAAACAAAACAATGCAAGTAAACAAACCAGTTTACAAATTATCGCACTGCTTAATATAACAACAAACACCAGCAAAAAAAAAAATGATAAACAAATACACAAAATTATACCAGCAACACTACAATAATAAACGAAAACAACAATATTTACAATTATAGAGATTTCGAGAAGACGTTCGCCTTCAAGAGCATTCATCATACTGTTTATCCTGCCATATAAAGGGCAAGGCAAAGCAGTCGAGTGAGTTAGTGAAGTTCAGTCAGTCTTGTGTGTTTGAAGAGAGTAATCGTGGTTTGAAGATCTCCGTTACAAAGATCTGTCGAAAAATTGTCTAATAATTATTATTGTTTATGCAAAAGAGTGCAAAGAGGAATAACAAACAAAGCAGTTGTTGTTGTTTACATTAAGTTGTGAACAGTGGCACACAGAATTATGCGAATAATAAAGAATTTTAATTAAAACTAAACACCGATTTATTTTTATTTTATTTTCAATCTACGAGCTAATATTTTAAACTTTTTTGAAAGGTAAAAACGTAACAATGGGAACAACGAGAGCTTTTAAACATCTGGGTTTATAAGGAACTGCATAACAATTTCCTTTAGGAGATGGTGTAAATCTGTTTTAGAAAAAACTGAAATAATACTGATCCTGTCATTGTTGTTACTCATTTGAATGACAATAGTTGTAGTTATTTTTAATAATACCACAATATGAATGTTAATGCGTCTGTACATCAATGAAAGTAACAACAAATTTTCTACATGAATATGAAGGACTGAATGTATGACTGAATATGAATATGAATATGAATTTTTTTCTGATGACTAAAAAGCTATAAATTTCATACACATCTTAGATATGAAATGTTTTCATAATGCTTGTTACGGAGAGAGGAGGAAATCCTCTACCAGAGATCAATTTCGCAACGTAAATTAATGGCCATCACTTTAGCCTGAACGGACTATAGTAGTGTGGAGATATCCTAAGTTTTTCAAAGCTTGTATTAATCTCAGGTTTAGAATCACCAAGACCATGTCAGAGAACTGCAGGCGTGGTCTTCTCAATTTGTAATTTTCATGTAAAAGCCTGTACGAATAGGTAGAAAGAATTTTATTTAGTACCTCGTTATCGCTAAATATAAATGAAAATCTGTGCTCAAAATTTTATTGACGTCTGTTTGCAGATTTTTCGAATGCTATTAACAACACAACTCTTTTAACAAAATTTATTCGTCCAGTACAGCATTCCCAAAATCAAAATCATGTGGAATAATATCACTGACGTAGCTTGGTTTGCTGTCAATAATCATAACTGATGAAATATTGCAAGTTTATCATTATAACGTATCACAACGCATTCGAACCGTTCTAACGGAAGAACTAGGACTCTATTAAATCTACTCCAATGTCAATCAAATGTCAGGATATTAAACATGGCTTATTTCAGTTACCATTGAACAGTTTATCCATCAACTTCTATTTTTTTATGTTTTTATACATCCCCGAAAGTCTACACAAGCGTTGGACTTGCTCTTTTTGAGAGCAACAAAAGTGAACCTAATTTTTGATGTCTTTATGCATCCCCAAAGTCTGCTCACTTGGAAACTGTTTAATGATTTTTCGCATTCTTAGGCTATCAAAACCAATCATATGTCAATGAAGTTTAAACCAAAATTGTTTTGTTTAGCAACAGTTTAATGATAACAAAATATTTGCACGCTTTGCTAATTGAAACATAAAAAAATTCTCGCATTAATGGACATCATTTCTCATTAATTTTCCGCTGCTGTCCGCACAACTGTATGAAAATAATAGTGTCACCAAACCAATGCAAACAATATGAACTGAGGGACACAATTACAACAACAATGAGCATATCAACAATAAAAATAACAAAAATGCTGCAAATAAACAGTTTTTAAAAACCAGAGCCAAAACCAATTGATTTTGTTGGTAAACATTACTTAGTAGGTAAATAAATGTAAATATACACACTATTACACTTTTATACACTTACAGCACAAGCATACAATATTCTGTACAGTACAATACAGACATATTGACACAGACAACAACAAAACAAAGGCAAAAAAAAGAAAAAAACAATCGGGAAAAAATAAATAAAATTTATGAAACATAACTGAACTAATAAATGTATCCCAATGATATGTCCTTCTATTTTTGTATTTTTCTCGTGCATATGTTGCCACATTTTTCACACAAATTCATATGTTTGTATGTGTGCATACAAAGAGAGACTTTACAATTGAATTGCTGCAAACAATGCAGTAACAAGAAACGGTTGCCAAGTCACATTCGACCAAAAATATACGTGTTACGACTTGATTAGTTACTGATGCACTAAAAATCTATTTATTCTGTAACAACATCCATAATCAATACATTACTCTCTCTCTCTCTCTGCCTTTCGCTCTCTGTTTTTTGTGGAAGAACAAAAACCACAAAAAAAAGAGAGAGGGAAACCGAAATACTTGATTGCAAAAAAACCACTTTACAGTAGAAAATATACGGAAGTAATTTAAAATTGATTTAAATCAAAGGAAATTGAAAATAAAGTTGCATCAATCGATGTGAACGAAGTGAAATTCGATACACGAATACGAAATTTAAGAGAGCTGTTATCAATCTCATTCATCAAATTTTTCCATTTTACTTACTTACTTAATTGGTCATTATATCCGCTTAGTCGGGACTACGACCTAGCTTTCCACACCACCCACGTTGTGTATGTTAATTTCATCAATCAGAGGCGGCACCTGCAGTTTAAAATCGACTTCAAACGAGAGATATTTGAGGAATTTTTCATGGCAATTTTATTTTACTCGCAAAGTTGTTAGCAGAAGAGGAACTTACCGAAAGAAATATTTTTTTTAAGCTGGGACTTGAACCGTAGCTCTACAACAACAAAAACAACGTCATCTGTGAACATATATCGACTGTAGTTGCAAGGATTTTCTGCTGATTGATGAACTATTTAATGGTGATTGAAGCTTCTTAATTTGACGATTTCGAAAACCGTATTCGTTTTTCCCCTTATTTAAAACTGGATTACTTGGATTCCTATTTGAGCACTCTAACCATTACAATACGACATTTCTCGTCTTTCTTAAAATATCTGCCGCTTTAATTGCGTTTTAAATAGAATCTTAGCTAAATAGACCCAATTGTTTCAGTTTTAAATTGGTTTTCTATTTAACGGCTGCTTAACGGCTTTGCCATGAAGAGCTTCTCAAAAATCTGTCGTTCGGAGTCGACTTTAAACTGTAGGTCCCGCCACTCATGTATAAAAGTAACGCACACAACATAAATGGTGTGAGAAGCTAGGTCGAAATCCTGACTGAAGGGTTGTAAAGACCAATTATGTATGTATGTTTCATAGTTTTAACGCCCACAATTGTTTATTTAGAAGCCATTCGAGTGAGTATTTCTTTTCAGTTTTCATTAAGAAAAACGAAAACAACAAATATCGTATCAATTTGTATGCATGTAACTGTTGTTGTTCAATAGTAATTGAAACAAAAGAGAAAAGAATTTGTTTACATTTTTTCCATTCATTTGCTTGATGAGTTTGTTTTAAAACAATCAATCATTTGTTGTCTATCAGCTCAACGTCAATTGCACCATAAAAAATGAAATTCTTTATTTTCTGCTATAAATTGCTAACAATTTGCGCCCTCTCCTCTCTATTTCACTATCTTTCATTTTTTATGGTTGATTCATGGTTTTTGCCATCACCATCATTGTCATCATCCCTTGGTATTATATTGTTACTGGTCGCAATACTATTCAAATGTAAAACTGATTCTATAAAAAACAATTACGAGTTAAATCAAAAAATTTTTCTTTTTGTTGAAGTCAGAATTTTTTATTTTCATCCGTGTGCCAACAGATTTATATATGACTGCAATTGATTCTCTTCATTTTTTTTTCGCTTTCAGTAACTACAACAACAATAATAATAAAAATTGTTTCTCTAGGTGCTGTTGTTGTAATAGTGATTCACAGTTAATTGCCTTCAAACAATTTAAAAGCAAAGGAAATACAGGCAGTTGTATGCTCATTCCATTAGATCGCGACATTTCCTTATGAATATTATTTTGGACTTGTCTACCATTATCCTAACCATAGTTTTTAAACCTCTGATCTTTACTTCCGCATGCAGGGGACTTAAATCTAACAGAGTTTACTGCGACCTTATAGAAAAGGTTTTCTCTGCTCTTATTATTCTTACATATCTCTGTAACTGATCCAATTCCATTTGCAGTCCCCATAGGTCACTATTGACCATAATGGTGTATATCTAGTGTATAATTTATGCAAGCCTTCTGCATATCATTATGGCATGTAGTCGTCGCAGTCTAGTAGGTACTGGGTTGGCTTATTAGACGTGGGGCCTCCGTTCAAACACCAGTTCAGACATCTCCAACAAAACGATTTCTATCAGCAGATTTCTGCCAGAAACTCTGAGAGTGAATAAAAATGCAAAAAAAGTTTGTCAAATATCTGTCGTTTGGAGTCGACTTTAAACTGAAGGTCCCTTTAAACTGTAACTTCCTCTTTCTAAAAAACAACCACCATACAGATCTGTAATTTAAGGATTTTAAAATGTTCGTGTCTTTAGTCGCCACCATTGTTCACGTGAATAATAAGATTTTCTATGTCTACTATGGCACCAAACAACAAAAATGTTAATCCTGCTTATTTCTATAGACAATCCAATGTTCTCTTTAACATATTACAATATTTATTTGTTTAAAAAATTTATCCTTAAAATAGGTTTAAAAAAAGTGTTGCTATACTTTTTTCAATACCATAATTTCCATGTCCATAAAACATAAAGTGACCTTCTAGAGGTATGAGCAATACAAATTCACAATTAATAAAACGTATACGCCTGAGTGTTTTTAGCTGCATATTTAAGGGATGTGGTTGGCATTTTATTGATTACTGATTTTGAAATTTTAAAACGATTCAACGATTCATTTACAGTGTGTCTTAAAATATTGAATACTTGATGATGCCTTTCACATACATACATACGTAATTGGTCATTATAACCCTTCAGTCAGGACTACAACATAGCTTCTCACACCACTTATATTGTTTGTGTTAATTTTATACACGAGTGACGGGATGTACAGATTTTTGAGAAAGTTTTCATGGCAATGTTTTATTTACTCCCAGAGTTTTAATTTAAATAAATATTGAGCAGTCCACACTGTTCTACATTAATTTGTCTTTGTCCCCTTTTTTCATCATTTACGTATTCGTATATGCTTTCTCATGGGTTGTTGGTTTAATTATTCCCAAAGTCATTTGTAAAAGACCACTCTCGGTCAGAATGTTCATAAGATTCTGTGAGGTAAACCTAGGGGTCTCCTAACGGGTACCTCCGAAATTTTATAGTTGACAACAGACATCTTTCTCCAGCTACATTTTTTAAGAGTCATGTATGCAGTCTGTTTAGATATATCACCAGATCACCATATACAGTAGTTGGCAACTGATCCCTATATTCATCGAAATATCGTCTTGGGTGATGAGGCCCATTTCCGAATAAAAATAATAAAATTTACAAACAAAATTTACGTTTTCTGAAAATAAATATCATATGTTTCTTATTTGAATTATAAAATATTTGAAACAGCTGATGAAAGTATTCATCCACTATTCTCAACCTTGATTATTGAGGCATGAACTTGGAAAGTCATATTTTAATCAGAAATATAAAAGCAGTAGCAATGACAGCCGAAGACCAATTAAATATTTTATTGCTTTTTGTTTTATTTTTTTATAATTTTTTTTTTCATTTATTGTGTCATATCGCTGGTTTACTATAATTTTTGAATGAGAATTTTTAATTATTTATTACTCATACGCATCGTAACTCTGAAAAGTATGCAACATTTTAATAAATAATTTTTCTTATTACGTTACTCATACGATCCGTGATACAAACATAATTTTGCAGTGCTTTTTTTCGCATGTCGTTTTGTTGGTAATGTCTGGCCTGGGGTTTGAACCGTCGACTTACGTCTAATACAGCAATTTTCACATACCAACATAAAATACAGAATTTCTCTTTTCCTTAAAAAACAAAAACCGACTGGTCGAAAGGACTTTAGTTCACTACACTTGCATAGGAATTTTTATATGTTTTTACAATTTATGTGCAATTGCTACTGCTAGCGATGTCGCCGGCTAAGGATATTACAGTTCCTGTTACTGTTGGTTACATGAAAACCCTCTATCTCCAATACCAACAGCCCATGGCAACAAGTATACCAGGCAAGTGGATGTGCTTAGGGTATACACCTTTAAATTCAAAAACACTCAACCAACATTGGAAGCATAATTACCAGAGTCATGCCAAATTCAGTTTGACATTTGAATACCGAACGAAGCATATTTACAATCAAAGATAAGCTAACGGGCAAAAGAGACAGAGAACAACTTTGAGTGAAAATGAAAGCGAGTAAGAGATAGCGCAGGATAGTGTAGGATAGTAAACGATTTATGCAAAATTACTGTGAACTTTAAATCTATACGTACATGTGTACATGTGTATATATGTGTGCGTATAAAGCGAGTATTTGTGTGTAGAAGTTGCAAAATATTAAACAAATAGGGGTGTGTTGTTTGTGCACATTTTGTGTTGATGTTTCCTAGGCGAGTATTTCGAGAATGAATATGAAATGAAATTCTGAAGTGTCTTCGACAGCGATAATATGCAGTTCAGCGATAAGTTTTCGCAGCCAAATGTAAATGATTCATCGCATTCATATTCACTTTCGTTGGTACATTGACTAATAAATTAGTGACGTTACGGCAATCCTCCTTAATTCTCTTCAATATCTCGTCGTACAAGCATCTGCTACAAAAGAGCGAGTGCATATAAGTGATGGAATAATGAATTTACTTAAAACACAACTAAATCTTATTGCATTTATAATGCCAAATATTTTAGTTCGAAGTTAAACTTAAAAGACGTGAATCATGTTTGTATTTTATTAATATCACCGTATAAGGCTTAACTTGTGTAGTTCTTACCATAAAGGATTGATGGGGTTCGATAAAATCAGCTGGAACTTCTTTTACATGAAGTGCATTTCAAATTTAAGAGTGGTTGGTAGTATTATTCATTACGAAGATCTACTGAATTTAGAAATGACCGATTTTCAGAATTTCACTAGCTGAGTTCCATGGGCTATTCACTTGTGACTGTAATTGAATCGTGATATTGGCAATGTGGCCAACTGGTTGACAGTGTGTCTTATAAAAATTAAAATTTCTACAAAAAAAAAAATACTAAAAACCAGAAAGTTTAATTAAAACAGCAAAACAAATATATTCCACGTGTCCCACAAATAATTTTATTTTCGACAACACTAATGACGATGTTTAAAGAATTTCTTAGGATTAGGATTACTATGCCGAGTTACTATTGATTGTGTCTAAATGAAAGCCGTTGATTTATAAGTACAGGTTGCAATGAGTATGCGTTCAACTAAATGAGCCTATTCATTTAGATTCATAACTTTAGAAAAATACTTATAATACTTATAAATGATTCGAGTAACTCGAATCATTCATTAAAGTTTACAGTTTTAGTTGCTGTTAGGCATTTACAAAAATAAAAGAAAAAAGACACGCAAGCAAAAAAGTCAGAGTAGCAAGCAGAGCAAACACACAACCTACTAGTAAGTATTTTAGTGTGCGTGAGCGATTCATACTTATTTTGTAATTCGTGTATATGTTGAGTTATGGAGAGTCGAAATCAACAACATCATACGTGTTGTTAAGTATGAATATGATTAGTACTTCAAACTTTGAATGTGAATAAGGTTCCATGGTATTAAAATAGGTTTGAATGCGTGTAAGTATTAGAAATTATGAGTATGATTCGATTCTACTCATCTTTTTGAACACTCATTGCTTATCTCTGGTACAGAGTGCTTGCAAGTATTGTGGCGTTTTATGATAACCATGTCTGCATGCACATTCACCATAAAATTGTGCCCAAAAATGCCATCAACAACAGCAACAAATAACTCTTTTGCACATTTAGACATTTGCACACTTTTGCATATATGTTCAGTATTCAAAAAGTAAAACCATTACTCACACACACGCGTTCACAATTGCAGATGGAAATGTAAATGAACCAGGAGGTTCATATACAGTCTCATTTCACCAAACATATATGAATGTTTGCTTTTAAAGAGTAACAACAATAATGCAAAAACTTACACTTCCTATTTGAGTGAATGACAATTTATGAGTGTGTACAATTGCCAATACCATGAAATAAAATTTCTATACATTCAATATTTACTTACGATGATATTCTTAAGTGTACAAATAAATACAATATGTTCGGCCAAATCTATGATTGAAACAAGACAATTAAATCTACTATTACACATGCATTTGTTTGTTTATTACACTCTCTCTATCTCTCTCTCTCTTTTACTCAATGCAATTGTGTGATTGTTAGGCAAATTCACGTTTCCGTTAGTATGAACCATTATTGTACCACTAACCGTATCCGTTGAAAAAAGGTGGCGAACAACAAAAGAAAATGAAGCAAAAAATGTGCGTGATAATTATTTTTATACTTCAAAAAAAACGTAGATACATACATACACAAACACGCACGCATTTGAGGTATGTATGTAAAATTACGGTTAATTTGAATTTATGATCACAGCTCATGGAGTACTTCATATATTACTTCTTGAACATTCTTACTTATATACATACCTGGCCATTAACAACCCAATTAACGGATATCAGCCTACTTTAACACATCGTTCAAGGCGCCTTCCTACTTCTTGCGCTCCAATGGCAGTTGGTCACACCAATCAATGACAGGGCTTCCTCGAACTTGTCCTTCCAACGCAAGGCCGTCCTCTTCGCCAACTTCCGCAAATCTCCACATCAAATACCCGTCTCGCCGTAGCATCCTCCCCCATTCGAACGACATGGCCGCGCCAGCACAGCCACTGGATGTTTGTTTTGGATTGACCAAATTACGATGATTTAACCACTGAAAAGTCGCCGTAGTCTAGTGGGTAGTGAGTAGGTTCATTAGACGACAGCCCATGATACAAACTCCAGCTCAAACATCTCGAACAAAACGAAATATGAAAAATATTCCTTCAACGACTTCTTTTCAGCAGTCTTCTGGCAAAAACTCAGGGAATAAATAAAATTGTGATGAAAAGTTTCTCAAAAATCTATCTTTCAGAGTTGACTATAACACACACAAAAGGGTGGTGTGAGAAGTTAGCTTTGTAATCCTGACTAGATGGTTGTAATGACCTATTAAGTACGTAGGTAAGTAACTAAACTAAGGAGATCGCTGAAAAAGTAATGTGTGTCCCATTATATACTCTAATATACCCTCGTATGACGTCTATAGCTGATTTGCATCTCAATAAAAACTTGTAATGGCCACCAAAAAGGCATTAAAAAATAATAAAAAAAAAACGATTTTTTCTAACATTTAACCACAGGCGTTTATTTATGGCCAGATGTTAAATTGAAACTAAATTCTCACATGAATCATTTAATAATGAATAAACATTAAGCATATGTTTGTAGATTTTAAATGTAAATATGCACTATACATATGTATACTCATTTACAAACATTAGGGTGGTAGAAATTATTAAGACTAAAGCATCATAAATTAATTTAGAAAAATCAGAAATTTTCAATTACGAAAGCTAGGGACAGGGAGTTCGCAATAGGAAAAGAAATTTCTGCAATTGAAATAACAAATTAAAATTTAAACTTCTTTAAATAGCATCCTATGAACTTATGTATATATCTTTGTATTGTAAAGGGTGGGCAATTTAAAAGTTTAAATTTAAAAATAGAATCAAACAAAAACGATTTGAAATTTTGCCAAATTTATTTTCTTTGTTATGAAGTACAATTTTTTCGGTTAGAAATGGAATATTATTTCATTCATTTGGCTGTCGCGGCTGGCCTTATAGTACCTAATTCGATCTGAGCAATTTTTGTGCTGTTTTTCGAGTGTATGGCAATGGCATTAAGAATGTTGGCCTTCAAATGCTCAATTGTCTCTGGTTTGTCGGCATAACACTTTCCCACAACGGCGCCCTACGGAAAATAGTTCAACGGTGCCAAATCACAGCTTCTTGTCGGCCAATTGACATCACCATTTCGGCTAATTAAACGGCCATTAAACGTTTAACGCAATAAATCGATTGTGGCATGAGATGTATGGCAGCTGGTGCAACCCTTTGAAACCAAACATCATTCACATCAATACCATGAAGAGCGGGTACAAAAAAAAATCGGTTATCATGGTGCGATAGGTGTCTCCATTATCGTGCAGTTTCTCGTTCGCCCATCTATCTAAGCGGATGGTCATGCGGCTTCAACTCTTGAACCAATTGAACTTTGTAAGGCGTCATACCGAGTTCTTTTCGTGAAATTCGATATAAACTGGTGCCTGAAATGTTCAATTCTTGAGAACGATGACGAATTGCTGTTAATAGATTCTCACGCACGCTCCCAGAGCGGTTATCCTGGTGCGATATGTTTTTCAATTGACCGTAATGGTTGCGCCGCCGTCATCTTCGAGTGTACAGTGCGTACGAGCACGCTCATGAGGCAACAAATATTTTTTTTTGCGAACTGCTGCACTGCAAATTAAAATATTCCTGATAATTCAGCATATTTCAGTACTTATGTATGAAAGACCGCCAAACTATCGGGTCCGCCATCTAACGGTTTCTTTTTTCAACTAGTGCTTATTTTGTGAATGGTAACACTTAGCTCATGTCTGATTTGACAGATAATTAGTTTTATCCTTCCGCTGAACGAATATGACCATCCAATGATCCATCTAATTGACCATCCAAGCTGGGAAATATTGCGACATTACTTTTAAAATCATGGTAATATCGAAAATGAGCAAGGAGTGACCGTTACAGTCAATGGCGATCATTATCAGGCCATGTTGAACGAATTTTTGTTCACGAAAATTGAAGAGGAGGATATTGGCAACATTTGGTTTCAACAGGACGGCGCTACGTGCCACACAGCCGAAGCTACACTCGATGTTTTACGCCCTGTTTTTGAAGATCGCATTATCAGCCGCAGAGCTGATATCGTTTGGCCACCTCGGAGCTGCGATTTGACACCGTTGGACTATTATTTGTGGGGTGCCGTCAAAAATAAGTGTTACGACGACAAGCCAGAGACAATTGACGCTTTAAAGGACAATATTCGTGAAGCCATTGGTGAAATACAGCTGCACACAATCGATAATGTGCTTAAAAATTGCACCGATCGTGTAGGCTACTGCATGGCCAGCCGAGGCAGCCATTTGAATGAAATTATTTTCCATTATTAACCGGAAGGATTGTACTTTCAAATAAATAAAGAAATTTGAGAAAATATTCAGGATTTTTTTTAAAGCATTTTCAAAAAAAAAAAGTTATTTGGCGGACCCTTTATATAGGTTGTTAGAATGTATATGAGCTTGTTATCTTACCTGAACACATACACACCTTCATTTTTTATTTCTTTACCTTGAATCCCAATTGGAAGCAAAAACTTTCATCATCATTTAATGCACAACAACTCGTATTAAAACTCATAATTTTTATTGTCTTTCGAACATTTGCTTTATCTTTCTTCTCATCATCACATGCATCGTTTTGATGTTGTTTTAAATCCCTTCATTCATCACTCTCATTATCATTATCTCCTATTCGTTGTAATTATCATTATCGCTGCAATTAACACAACGTAAGGTAGTGGAGGTGGTAGTGGTAGTGGTAGCGAATGCACTAGACTAGCAGCCTCTGGCGAAATGCAACGTCTTTGACTCCAACCGAAACCTGCTGCCTAGTTGGGGTGAAAGTGATGTGATCCAGTGAGCAGATGAGTTGTGAATGTCATAGTTATTGTTGTTGTTGAGTTTAATTGCAGCATTTATTATGGTTCAACATTTAGTCGGTGTTTTCGGAATTTATTGCAGCATTTTCAGAGAGTTTCTATCTCTCTAAACGCAGTTGCAGGAAGAAGAAGAGATTTCCAACAATAGAGAGAAAAATTTTAATTAATCAAGAGTCACACAAAGTAAGGTCGTCTTCATCATTTACATTCTGTGTTACATTTCTTTGTTCTTCTCTTTTTTGTTGTCTGGGTTTTGTTGCATTTTTGCCGCAACATTTGAATAATGGAGCTAAAAAGGAATACAGAATTACAGAAAACAGTGTCTACCATTGCAATGGTTTGCATTTGCATACACTCATGTGATTACAACTTCAATTTTTAATGTGAAATATTTCGAAGGTATAGTGGGCCCTAAAGGTAGAATATCTGTTCACTGAATAATAGCGACTTTATGACAAAAACTCCAAGTAAGTTTGGCTGTTTCTTCTGGTACATTTGGGTACGACAGAAATGTGGATGTGCAACACCAATTAGTAATACTTCATAATTTTTTTTCAATAATTGTAAAATTATTTTTGTCTGTTGGACAATTTTTATTGCCCACTGTATATGGCAATGTTTACTGACACAAATTCACTATTTAACGCTCTCTGTCTCTCTCTCTCTCTCTCAGACAGTTTTATTAACGGAAACGGAATATTTTTTAATAATTCATACGTCATGACAGAAATTATTGCATATGTTTACATTTATTTTTCTTTTTTATTGCACATTTGTGGCTGTATATTGAAAATAAGTTTCAAGGTCGTTATGAAAAAAATTCATTGCACTGCCATGTATGCTGCAGCATTTCCGATGTACTGGTATGGTGGTGGTAAATCTTTATCACTTGAATTGAAAGCCATACAAGGATTAATTGAATGAATCTCTTGGGATTATCAGTTGGAATTGTTAAGGCTTGATTGAGACAATAAGTTATGGTACTGCGGCATATAAATAGACTTTTAAAAAGGTTTGTATTTTCAATAATATTAAGTAGCTGTTTGGTGCCTGAAAGATTCTTAAATCCAAAATCAATATTGTTACGTTTTTTACTTTTTAAAAACGTTTAAAATATGAGCTCGTAGATTGCAAATAAAATAAAAAATAAATTTGTGTTTGGTTTAAATTAAAATTCTTTATTATTCGCACAATTTTGTATGCCACCGTTCACAACTTGATGTAAACGACAACAATTGCCTTTTTTGTTATTCCTCTGTTTATACCCTTTGCATAAACAATAAAATTTACTACACAATTGTTCGACAGATCTTTGTAACGGATATCGTCAAACCACGATTACACTCTTCAAACACACTGCGTCCTCAGAGAAGACTGACTGAACTTTACTGACTCACTCGCCTGCTTTGTCTTGCCTTTTATACGGCATATTAAATAGTCTGATATATGTTCTTGAAGGCGAATGTTTGCGGTTTCGCCTTCTCGAGATCTCTATAAACGTAAATATCGTTGTTTCATTATTGTTGTTTGCGTATTTGGTTTACATTTATTCTTACAGTGTTTGTTGATGTATTTTTTTGTTTACTTGTTTACCATTTTTTAAAGCTGGTGTTTGTTGTTATATTAAGCAGTACGATAATTTGTAAACAGGTTTGTATACTTCATTGTTTCTGTTTTTGTAGCTTTTCTTTTTTTTTTTTATTACTCTCAGAGATTTTTTGCCAGAAATCTGCTGAGAGGCAGCCGCCGAAGGTATATTTTTTCATATTTCGTTTTATTGGAGATGTCTGACCTGGGGTTTGAACCAAAGATAAGCAATGAGTATTCAGAAAGATGAGTAGAATCGAATCATACTCATAATTTCTGATACTTATACGCATTCACACTTATTTTAATATTATCGAACCTCTACTCATATTCAAAGATTGAAGTACTCATCATGTTCATACTTAACAATACGTATTATGTTGTTGATTTCGAATCTCCATAACTCAACATATACACGAAGCAGTCGAATCATTTCTAAGTATTATAAGTACTTTTCTAAAGTTATGAATCTAAATTAGTAGGCTTGTTTGATTCATAAACATATTTCGAATGGTATGTGTTTGATGTCAACGTTGTACGCATACTCATTGCATTCTGTACTTATAAATCAACGCTGTAGTGAGTATGAATAAATCAGAGTACATAGTTAAATTTCAATATTGTGGGCTCACTTATATTCAAAACTTCATGAGTGCTTATGAATAGCGAAAATTGATTCATTGCTGATTTCTGGTGTGAACCACGTATAATAAGCCAACACAATACCTACTAAACTACGGCGACTAAGAAATACTTGGCCTGCAGGAATGTGATAACGATCATCTACTAGAAGACTTTTGGTTTTTTAAATGTCACTGAAGGTACTTTTGGTGGATGGATTTATATGGAACTAAAACTACTAGAATTCGGCGACTTTAATTTATAAAAATTACACTCAAAATGTGTTGTTCAATTTACATTTGTAAAATATTACTGAAACGAGTAATTTAATTAATATCCCGATATCGTATTTTTCCAAAAAAAAAATAATTTTTGTTTTAACTTTTGCCAATTCATCCCTTAATTTCAAGGAAATCAGATTTGTTTTCTCACCCCATGATATTTACAACGTAATATTTCTGTCGATTTTTTTATAATAGATTTTCGTAAATTGTTTTTTATTTCTGCGTCTTTTTAATTTGATTGATTATTTAATTTCCGCACAACAACATTATAAATCAAAATTCTCCCTCTGTGTGTTGATTTTAAATTGATATTAAATTGCTTTTAGGAATTAAGTTTTATTTAAATGTGAGATGTTTTTTCTTTTTTTTTTTTTTTCTCTTTCAATTTAATTTTTTATTTCGAATATTTAATCGCCGCCATTGGTTTGCCTAATTGAAACATTTAATAATAAATTTACGATTTATTGCAAAAGGTTGAATAAAAAAGAAAATTAAATATTCATGCAGCATATAAATGCAATGAAATTAAATTAAACGTATAGAGGGTGTAGTCGCCGTAGTCTAGGTAGTAGGTAGTGTGTTGGCTTATTAGACGTAAGGCCCGACTTCAAATCCCAGGTCAGACATCAAAACGAAAATATGAAAATATTTCTTTGGCGACTTCCTCTCAGCAGATTTCTGGCAAAAACTCTGAGAGTAAATAAAATTACCATGAAAAGCTTCTCAAAAATCTGTCGTTCGGAGTCGACTTCAAACTGTAGGTCCCGCCACTTACGTATAA
Source organism: Sarcophaga caerulescens (assembly GCA_927399465.1). NCBI lineage: Eukaryota > Metazoa > Arthropoda > Insecta > Diptera > Sarcophagidae > Sarcophaga > Sarcophaga caerulescens. The sequence goes on along the minus strand of OV656872.1, from coordinate 108,525,553 downwards.
AATTAACGCACACAATATAAGTGGTGTGAGAAGCTAGGTCGTAATCCTGACTGTAGGGTTGTTATGACCAATTATGTATGTATAGAGGGTGACACGCAAAGAGTTTTCAAATTAAGTTTCTCATTTTTTTTTTTTTTTAAAGAAAGAGATTTGTTTTTTTTTTTTATTTTAGGATCTTCTTTTATTTCAATATGAAACTATCATCCAATTGTACCCTTTTGCTATGACCCTTTACATTGTAACTATTATGTCACTTACTTATGTAAATGTGTGTTGTGAGATGGCAATTGAATTTAATTTACAAATAATCACACTATTAAGTACAAATATAATGCTCAACAAACCATTAATTTTTACAGTGGAGGATACAAATGAAATGGAAAAGTTTTAACACATGTTTCCTAACTATTTGAACTTGCAAACTAAGTTACTGGTAATGAAATATGATTTCGATATGCGACAAGTCAGGATTATAACCTAGCTTCTCACACCAACAATGTTGCGTATGCTAATGTTATCCATGAGTAGCGCAATCTACAGTTTAAAGTCGACTCCAAACGATAGATGTCTGAGTAATTTTAATGGCAATTTTACAGGAAGAATGTTGAGAAATATAAGTTTATCTCATAGAAATCTCTCGCCTTGATCACTGTTTTCGCCTAAATTTGTAATTGCCTCAGCTTACCACATCACTCATCATTAGCTGAATACATATGTACATAATGCATCTGAATACATACCTTCTAGACTACGGTGACTTCAGTTTCTGAACACAAATTCAATTCAATTCAATGAAGCTTTTTCCTTTAATTATTGTGGAACCCTTAAATCGTATTTGTTTTGTATCCAATCTTATTCATCTAACTGCAGACGATTCTTAGTAAATGCATATAAAGCTTTCAAAAATGTTTAAAAATTACTGTAAACAGTTTTCATCTACACTGTTACCATAAGTAAACGTATACATACCACTTTATGTGTTTATGTTACTACCACTACATAAACATATTAAATGGCACTTTGAAAAATATCATACACTATTGACTTGAACTACACATTGTAATTATAACACACATGTCTAAATACATTGACACACACATTTAAAACTTTCACTATTCAACTTTCTCTCTCTCTCTCTCATTTACGTTAATATATGTATACACAACCACTTAAAAATTAATCTGAAAAATGTGATAATTTGTTGTGTAAATTATGACGACAATAACAATAACAACAATAAATGAAATGAAAATGAGAGGAAAAAAACCCTTTAGTAGATGATACATTCATCTACACAATCATTTGGATTACATTTAATACGGATGTGATATGAAAACATGTTTCACATACATACTATGCTTATAAGCATTGGAGTATGTACATATATTGTTACGTTTTTAACTATTAAAAACGTTTGAAATATGGGCTCGTAGATTTCAAATAAAATAAAAATAAATCTTGTGTTTAGTTTTAATTAAAATTCTTTATTATTCGCACAATTCTGTGTGCCACTATTCACACTTAATGTAAACAACAACAACTGCTTTGTTTGTTATTCCTCTTTGCACTCTTTTGCATAAACAATAATAATTATTAGACAATTATTTGACAGATCTTTGCAACGGAGATCTTCAAACCACGATTACTCTCTTCAAACACACCGCGTCTTCAGACAAGACTGACTAAACTTCACTAAGGCGACACTTCACCGTCGCATGCCTTGCTTTGCTTTTTATATGGCAAAGTAATCAGTCTGATGAATACTCTTGAAGGCGAATGTTCATGACTTCGCCTTCTCGAAATCTCGATGTTTACATTTATTATTGTAGTGTTGTTGTTATATTTTTGTTTACTTGTTTATCATTTTCTTTATGATGGTGTTTGTTGTTATATTAAGCAGTACAATAATTTGTAAATAGGTTTGCATTGTTTTTGTTTTTTGTAGCTTTTGTTTATAATTTTGTAAAAGCAAAACATCAGTATATAGATTTTTCATTTTCGTAACAATACAAAGCCTTTTCACTCTAACTTTTACTTGGCTAGTTCTAAATTCAAAGGTATTTGAATGTAAAATTATGAAAAAAATTTCAAAAGCATTCATATTTTGTACCTAAGGGCCCTGCTCGGAAGCCTTATGATTCAATTATTCATATCCTATGGATGATACAAATTCTCTATGAAGTTTCCAATTTCCCTGTTTTTATAGTTTTAATCTGTAGCTGTAGATATTAAACTATTTCTGCTGAATGTTTTGGTTTACAACCTATTCTATCGTGGAACATTACATTAAACCATTAGGATACTTTTATACACTAACTCTTGGGTTGAACCAGCTAGTAATATGTGTATGTATTGTACATTGTATCAGTATTTGAAACAACTTCTTCTTTTTTCTCCAAGAAATTCATTAAAAACTATTTTTGTTATACAAACATGCTCTCACCCGCACACAAACTAACAATCTCAATAAAAATCCAAAACCAAAAAAAAAATTTTTTTTTGTTAATTTGTTGAGTCTTATAACAATAAGGATTCCCTAAAAATAAAACAAAACAATTATAAACTATGTATGTATGTATGTAGCCAACAACAACAGCAATAACAATTAAAACAATATGTGTGTGAGTTAGCAGAGAGGATTTAGAAAACCAGAATATTTTCCAAAAATATGTTTTTTTAAGGGAAAATTTTCACATTTTCATTGCTGCCAACATAACAAAAAGTTGGCTCACCACAGGCAGCAATAAAATAACAGAACAGAACAAAAAAAAAAAGTTTTAAAAATTTTTCTAATTTTTGTTTAAATATGTTGGAATTTAGAAAAAAAACTAAAGCTGTCTTAATATGTTCACTCATGTTGTATAAACTGGGATTTTCAGAGTTAAAAAAAGTCTGTTGAGAGTTAACAATTTGTGACCTTGAATGTGAAAATGTGAGAAATGTATGAGACAAGGCAGAGAAATTTAAATTATTCACACTCTTATGGGATATTATATACATACATACATAATTGATTATTACAACGCTTTAGTCAGGACTACGACCTAGTTTCCGCGCTACCTATGTTGTGTGTGTTAATTTTATACATGAATGGCGGGATCTACAGTTTGAAGTCGACTCCGAACGACAGATTTTTGAGAAACTATTCATGGCAATTTTATTTACTCTTCAGAGTTTTTGCCAGAAGAATGTTTAAAGGAAGTCGCCGAAGAAATATTTTTCGTATTTCATTTTGTTGGAGTTGTCTTGACCTGGTGTTAGAACTGTGGCCTTACGTCTAATAAGCCAACACACTACCTACTAGACTACGGCGACTTCGATTATAATTGACACTGAATAAAAATAAAAAAAACCTTTAAAACTACCATGACATCCAATCAAATTGTTCTTTCGAACCTATAAAATTGAAAATTTAAGCTTAGCCTGAAACTCTAGAGTCTACTAAAGAAAAATTGAATTGAAATGCTGAACCTAAAACGAATTATTTTAAACGCGTTTATTTAAGTTTTCAATTTCAAGCAAACATACTACGTTGTTTCTCTCTACACCCTGTAATACTTTTGAATTACAAAAATTTATTAACATGTGATAGTATGTGTGCTAATCTAATTTGTACTCATTTACGAAGTGACTTCTTTAACATGTTACTACCACGACAGCATTACAATGTCAGCCATCATTTACATGCATGCACAGTAAACAAGGACGACGACTCATGACAGATCAAATCAAATCAGAAAAGAAAATCAAAAAAATGCACGACACTCAGCTCAAAATATTTGGCTTATGGGGCGTGACAGTTAACAACAAAAAAATACGAACATTAAACGAAAAATCAAGGAGCAAGAGGGAGGAAGATGAGTATTTTTTGGAGGAAGAGTTATAAAAACAATATTTGAATACGAAAATAAATCAAAAGTGAAAAGAAATTTCTTTAAATATGGTTCTCAGTGCTTATCTCATCTCGTTTTCATTGTAGTTTGTATTTGCTAAACAAACAATCTCTACAGTATGGTGCACATCATAATTTAATGCCTATAATGGAGATAGGGAAACTAATAAAAAAAAATATGAAATGAATTGTAAAAAGGAGAGAAAATGAGTTTGTATAATGAAATGTGAAATATTCTAATCCAACACTGTTCTGGCCACTGTTAGGGCACTCATTTCACTGTGTTCTGGTTGGTACCACAAAAAATGTTTAACGTGGTTCTGTTGCAAAAAAAAAAAAAAAAAAAAAAAAAAACTTCTGCCATTTAAAGGTCATGGAATAGAGTTTTAAAAAAAGGAGAAAGAAAAATAGTTTAAAACAAATTTTTCTTTTAACAACTAAAATAGAAAAACAAAAAACTGAAAATAAAATCAAGAAAAATGAATGAAAATATGAATTGAAGTAAAAATTTAATAGTTATTTCCATGGAATTGTATAGGATACGTTGATATTGACTTTATATTTACATAACATAGTCAGTGACATATTTCGCAATCTTACTTATTCGTAGCTTCATTCCTTTTCCAAAGCCAAATATAGTTATAAAACTTCTTCCGACATGGCAAACCTAAAATATTTCATTTAAATTTCCTTTACTTTTTTACTTTATCTAAGTCCTTCTAAATTGACCATCAAACATAGTCTGTAGGCGATCCTCAACCCACTATGACCAGATAGTTGTGAGATTTCAATTTCGCCAGACTAATGATGAATGTTTTCATAGAATTTGCACTTCTTCAGTCTAATCTAGTGCTTCAACATCTAGTATTTTTAAATTAAAAACACTACCATACTACATAGTAAGAGATAGTAATTCTATAACAAAATAACAAAATCCCTGGTATCCCTTAACATAAAGGCGTTTGACTCATTCCATTGTCGTATTGACTATTACCGATAGTCAGGCATAAATGTAATACATCAGTATAATAGCCTCGGTTTAGTTTAACAGAAAGCAGTATCTACAATCCTTATATTCATTGGCATAATACCGGATTAAAATTAGAAGACTAGAAACTGCCGAGTTTTCACTACAATACTAACCGCAAATGTGCTTCTTAGAGCGTTTCGATTATAACCCTAATTGGCACCGTTTAAAACCCTAGAGATTCAAAAATTAGAGTTACGGTCATCATTTAATGGCAATCGAGATCTGTTAAATCTAGTAGGTAGCATGTAAGAGATGTTTGGGCTGGGGCCTTTTTATAACACACACATTATGGTTGGTGTGAGAAACTACGTAAGTAATTAATTGTCCATAAGTGTGAAAACTTGCTTAGAAAGTCCTTAGGCATACATTTTGAGTATGTCCATATCTATTAGTAGTCTACTAGGTGATGTGATGGCTTATTAAACATGAGGCCACGTTTAAAATCTCTGCTCAGATATCTCCAACAAAACGAAACAAAAAAAAAATATTTCTTCTTCGACTTCCTGTCGGAATATTTCTGGCAAAAACTTTGAGAGTAAATACAATTGCCATGAAAAGTTTCTCAAAAAAATCTGTCGTTCGGAATCGATTTTAAATTGTACGTCCCATCACTTATTTTCAAAATTAACGTACACAACAGAAGTGATGTAAGAAACTATGTCGTAATCTTGACTGAAGAGTTGTAATGACCAATCGTGTATGTATGTATGTATCTGTTATTGAACATACGTACGTAACAAATAAAATTTTCCTTATGATGGACGCTATTAAAGGGATTTATTGTTTTTGTTGTATTTTAAAACTATACTTTGAAAATTATTATTCAATAAATTTCCGCTTCTAGCGTTAATGACCGTTTTTCCACTACAAACTTGCCGAACACATTATCATGATCATAAATTAATTGTAGGGTAGCTGTACTGTAACAACAATAACAATAAAAAACAAAAAAAAAACGAAGAGAGTTGAAGAGTAAAAGTTTTTATAATAAAATGAACAAAAGAAAGCAAGAAAAACTATAAAAAACTAAAAGAAAATAAACTTTACATTTAATGTTTTCATTTCCCTTCTCCTTTCAATTGTACTTTTTTAAACTTTTTAAAACTAAAACTCACACGCTTAACGACACTCCTCTCTTATCTTTTCAACTTTCCTTCTTTGTTGGTTTTTAAAGTTCCCCCCTTTTGTGTTTGTCTATCAATAACAATCAATTTCATGCGACGACTTTTGTCTTCCAATATAGAGTTTGGTTTGTTTGTGAGTGTAATGTGAGTGCACAGTGACTCCATTCGCAACATAATTAGTAATAAATTACTGGGAATTATATTTGTATACGAAAGTATTTTAATATTACAGTGTATCAGTTGCTACTTTCTTTAAACAATTTCGCACAATTCTGTGTGCCACTGTTCACAACTTGATGTAACCAACAACAATTGATTTGTTTGTTATTCCTCTGTTTGTACCCTTTATAAACAATAACCATTACTAGACAATTTTTCGATAGATCTTTGTAACGGAGATCTTCAAACCATGGTTACTCTCTTTAAACGCACCGCGTCTTCACACAAGGCTGACTGAACTTCACTCACTCAATCGCCTGCTTTGCCTTGCCTTTTATATGGCAAAGTAAACAGTCTGATGAATGTTCTTGAAGGCGAACGTTCATTATTTCGCCTTCTCGAAATCTCTATAAAAATAACATCGCCGGTTACATTTATTACTGTAGTGTTGTTTGTGTATTTTTGTTTGGTTGTTTACCATTTTTTTGTGCTAGTGTTTGTTGTTATATTAAGCAGTAAGATAATTTGTAAACAGGTTTGTTTACTGCATTGTTTTTGTAACTTTTGTTTATAATTTTAATGTTAAGCGATGTAAAAGCAAAACACCTGTATATAGATTTTTCATTTTCGTAACAATATAGACTCCTAAGCCTGGCTTTCACTCATTTCATTTACTGGCGTTGGAATCACTATTAGTTTCAGACGTTTTCTTCCATTATTAAAGGAAACCTTTACCACTGTAGGGTTCTTTTATCCTTTTTTCTCTTTACCATATCTATCACTGTTGGTTTTTAGTTGTTGTTGTTGTGATTGTTGATGTTATTTTATTTCACTGAACTCATTCATTGTAATTCCTGATACAAAAACATGTCAAAAACTACATGGCAAATAAAAAAGTGTAACTTGTGTGTGTGAGTAATATATGCTGAAAGATTGAATGAAGAAAAAGAGAAACAGGAGAACAAAATAAGAAATTATTGGCAGGCGCCTTAAAGACGGTATTGCTTCAATGATTGCTTAAATAGAAAACTTGTTCTAATACTTTAACTGTTTCTAAGAGTGTGCGTGTGAGTGTATGTTGAAACTTACTAAACCGTAATAACATTTAAATGTTTACGAGTATGTATGTATATGTGTGCTCATGTGCTCTCTCTCTGTCTTTCCTATTTTTATGCTAAAGTGTTGAGTAACTTTTTAAATGTTTTCTGTCATGTTGTTGCTGTTGTAAGTAAACGAAAGCAATAACAAATAGTGGTTTGACTGATGATGGTATTTCCATCAAATTCCCTGGCTCTTTATTATTCAAAAACAATAACAATTATGCGACTCTTTAAATATTTTTAAATAAAGTTTTCCATTTTCGTTGTCTCCGGTTTTTTTTTGTTAATTTTTTTATGCTTTTTAAAACGTTAATGTAGGCACGGGTTTAAAATTATTTTTTTTCTTTTTGTTTGTTTTTATTGCTCTTTACCAATCTCTTAGGCAGCCTAACAATAGTAATAGGAGAGAATGACTGAAGATTTATTTCATTTCCTATGATTGCCTTTTAGTCTCTATTGGGAAAATATTATGGACCATTAAACTGAATTCATTTTTTTGTTTTTTCTTTAGAGATTGTTTTTGTTGTTGTAATAAATTAAATTAACCATGTTATCATTTCTAAGCTAATTGTAGGGGTGAGAAAGTGAGTGAGTGAGTGACTGATTTAAATATTGTCGCAATAAATTTTTATGTAAAAAGTCTCATTCAATTCAAATGATTTTTGCTGAATTTATTCACATTTTTTTTGTGCTTTTGTAATCCGGTTTGTCAAATGATGACGTTATTAACCAATTTAGCAAATGATAGATATTGTAAGGAGGGTATTTAATAATACTTTGTGGTTTGTTAAAAATACATGCTAATGATGACTCAATTTTATTAAAGTATGTAGCTAGGTGGTTAGAGGAGAGGAGTCCAAAACGTAGTTGAAAGGACACACTTAGGCCACACGAGGTCCATTTGGATACCACGAATTACAATTCTCTTCGGTTCCAGGAACTATTTGAAGCTTTTGATGAAGTGACTCACACTGTCAATGTCTATGTCTGATCGTCCCTTCAGATCCTCCATGCGGTAGACGCTAAGATGCCTTCTCCCGCATTACGTGAGGCATCTATCCAATAGATGAAGAACAATCCTTCTACGGAAGTGTAAAGACAGATGTCCAAGAGCATTGCTCTTTGCTAGACTGCCAATACCATTGCACGATCCATTGGAGTTTAAGCGGACTTTTTGTCCGTCAGATATCTCAGTTTAATTTGGATATTCTGGAAGAAAGTCGCCGCAGAAATATTTTTCTTTTTTGTTTCTTTTTGTTGGAAATGTCTGTCCTGGGGGACAACACTCTAGAATATTTATTACATGAACATATTGCACCTTTAGCCAGTTCCACATTCTATTAGTTTTGGCTGTTTTGCTAAACACTTCTACATTGTATGTATGATTTAGGCATCCAGTGTATCTAAATTTTTACAGTTTGGTTTCCGTTCCAAAACCATCATATTTTCTAATTTCTGTCTCGACCAATCAGACGATTAGGCCCATAGACTTTCACTTGAATAAATTAATCAACAGCCGAAGCAACGCTTGATAGAAATAATATCATGTGAAGCTTTCGTCCATCCATCCGTAATTACTCTCTACGTGAATGTTATTCGTAATATTATCAATAATATCTTTCAATAAACACGACAATATCATATTCATTTAAACACTGAAAATATTTTTACGCTTTTACCTTTTAAAAACGTTCAAAATATGAGCTCCTAGATTGCAAATAAAATAAAAATAAATTTGTGTTTAGTTTTAATTAAAAGTCTTCACTATTCGCACAATTCTGTGTGCCACTGTTCACCACTTTATGTAAACAACAACAATTGCCTTATCTTTGCATAAACGATAACAATTACTGGACAATTATTCGACAGATCTTTGTAACTGAGACCACCACGATTACTCTCTTCAAACTAACCGCGTCTTCACACAAGACTGACTGAACTTCACTGATTCAGTTGCCTGCTTTGCCTTGCCTTTTATATGGCAAAGTAAACAGTCTAATGAAAATTCTTGAAGGCCAACGTTCATGACTTCGCCTTCTCGAAATCTCTATAAATGTAAACATCGTTGTTTACATTTATTATTGTAGGGTTGTTGTTTTATTTTTGTTTACTTGTTTACAATCTTTTTACGCTGGTGTTTGTTGTTGTTGTTAAGCAGTACGATAATTCGTAAACAGGTTCGTTTACTGCATTGTTTTGTTTTTGTAGCTTTTGTTTTACAATTTTAGTGTTAAGTGATGTAAAAGCAAAACACCAGTATCTAGATTTTTTCATTTTCGTAATAATATTGATAATGCAATGAAACTAAATATAGCTCAAATGCACACTAATATGGTGAAAGTAAGAGTGTTTTATTTTACAATGGTTGACCATATTTCAGCTGATAAATAACTGCAGTTCAAGGCTGCAGCAGCAGCTCTATTACTATTGCATGAAATTCACTTTTTGCAATATGAGTCCCACTTGATATAATTTTCCATGTAAGCCATGAGCCATGAGAGGCAATTGCAAAAAAACCAATTACAGTTCGGTATGCAAGTGGGATTGATTTATTGCATGTAATTAATACAAAATGCAATACATTCCCCCATGCGAATGAATTAATGTAGGTATGTATGCATGTGTATACCACAACAGTTCATTGTGCCACATGATGATGGAAAATAAAATGAAAATTGTAACGAACAGGTCTGCGTTCGTTGTTTCCAAAGGGGAAAATAAATATAAAAAATTATTAAAATATTTTATTTATATTCTGACCTCCTTTTGTTGTTGTTTTATTTTGAAATCTGTTACAAAATAACAACACACAATTATTTACAATAATGATGGCCACGGCAATGATAATAAATATAAAATATCATATATTTTATGGAAAATAAAAGGAAATAAAAGGAGTATAAAAAAAATTATAATAATAATGAGATTAAACAACAATAATTAATATTTAGACAGTCGGTCAGTTTTTCCCTTTTATTTATTCATTCAACAGTACAGCAGAGAACAAAAACAAGTAAAATTTTTAAATTGTGGCATGAATTTTAAATAAAAATTGCCTTTAGTCAGGATTACAACCTAGCAGTGAATATTATTATATTATATATGATGTGTGCTAATTTTCATACATGTATGGCGGGACTTATAGTTTAAAGTCGACTCCGAACGACAAATTTTTTAAGAAACTTTTCATTGCAACTTTTATTTACTCTCAGAGTGTTTACCAGAAATTTGCGGAGAGGCAGTCGCCGAAGAAATGTTTTCTCATATTTTGTTTAGTTGGAGATGTCTGACCTGGAGTTTGAATAGTGGCCTCACGTCTAATAAGTCAACACACTACCTACTACACTAGGGAGACTTCAAATTGACACTCCCAATAAAAAAATCCCTACCATGGCATCCAACCAAATTGTTCGTTCGAACCTTTAAAATTAAAATTTAAGCTTTGCATTCTTGACTCATAGATAAGTAATGGTCAGAAGCTCTGGAATCTATAAAAAAAAAACTTGAACAGAATTGCTGTTGCTGAAAAGAATTATTCTAAATTATTTTATTTATTTAAGTTTTCAATTACAAGCAAAAATACTACGTTGTTTTTCTCTACACCCTGTAATATGTTAAATAAATAAAAGGTATAAACATGTGACAGTACGTGTGCTTATCTTATTTGTACTCATTTACGAAGTGACTTCATTAACATGTTACTACTACCACTACAGCATTACAATGGCAGCATACACATGAACATGTCCGAATGCTACTCAGTCAGCCATCATTTACATGCATGTACTGTAAACAAGGACGACGACTCATTACATATCAAATCAAATCAGAAAAGAAAATCAAAAAAGTGCACGACACTCAGCTAACATATTTGGCTTATGGGGCGTGACTGTTAACAACAAAAAAATACGGACATTAAACGAAAAATCAAGGAGCAAGGGGAGGAAGATGAGTATTTTTTGGAGGAAGAGTTATAAAAACAATAATTGAATACGAAAATAAATCAAAAGAGAAAAGAAATTTCTTTAAATATGGTTCTTTATGTTTATCTCATCTTGTTTTCATTTTAGTTTGCGTTTGCTAAACAAACAATCTCTACAGTGTGGTCCACATCATAATGTAATGCCTGTAATGGAGATAGGGAATCTAATGAAAGAAATATGAAATGACATGTAAAAAACAGAAACAGAAAAAAGGACGGAGAGAGAGAGATAGAAAGAGAGTTAAAATTTGTATAATGAAATGTGAAATATCTTCACCAACACTGTTCTGGCCAATGTTAGAACATTCATTTTATTGTGCTCTAGTTGGTACCACAACAATTTTTTACGTGGTTTTGTTCCAAAAAGAAGAAAACAAAACTTCTGCCATTTAAAGGTCATGGAATAGAGCTTTAAAAAAAAGGGGAAAAAATAGTTTAAAACAAATTTTAAACTAGTAGTAGTAGACTACGGCGTCTTGAGAAATTATTTAAACAAAAAAATTATAATTTTTAACAAAAAAGTAAATTAGAGCAGAGGGTTAAGCTGGTGATACATATTAAAACTGAATGCAGTTAATGTCATGCTTAACTCGGAACTTGGATACGTTACAATCTAAGGGACCACAGTCGCATTTGGATCTATTATACGGATTGAATAATTATGTTTTCTCAACAATCCTGTATTAAACGCTCTTTAAAGTCTATATTGTGGGGTCCCAATTGTTATACGTAAAGGACTCTGTCTAGGTTTTCATAAAAGTTGGATGAACATTACAGTGTATTTGTCAGTGAGGTTTTGGCTATCCTTAAAGGCTAACAAAAAAAGCCTTTAATATTATTCAACCGCCAGGTTACAATTCATTTCCTTTAACATCTGTCCCCGTCTATGAATATCGGGGAGAATTTCGGATACATACATAACATACATACATACATAATTGGTCATTACAACCCTTCGACCTAGCTTCTCACACCACTTATGTTGTGTGCGTTCATCTATATACATGAGTGGCGGGACCTACAGTTTAAAGTCGACTCCGAACGACAGATTTTTGAGAAGCTCTTCATGGCAATTTTATTTACTCTCAGAGTTTTTGCCAGAAATCTGCTGAGAGGCAGTCGCCGAAGAATTTTTTTTTTTTCATTTTTCGTTTTGATGCCTGACCTGGTATACGAACCCGGGCTTTACGTCTAATAAGCCAACACACTACCTACTAGACTACGGCGACTGAATTTCGGATACTTCATATGTAAATCTTATATAAGTTCCGAAGCATAGGGATATCAGTGGAAATTGTGTTTGTAATGGTCTGAAATCTGTGGTACTTTACGAACAAAAAACTTTCAAAAGCTTAGATTTTTAGAAACAAATACAAAAAAAAAATTGGCAAATGGTTTGATGTGGCTGCAGTCCAGTGGGTTGGCTTAGTGGGAAAACGAAATACGAAAACACATTTCTTCGGCGACTTTCTCTCAGAATGAAAAATTATAAAATATTTCAAAAATTTGTCGTTAGGAGTTGACTTTAAACTGTAGATCCGGCCACTGATGGATAAAATTAATACAACCAACATAAGTGGTATGGGAAGCTAGGTAGTAGCTAGATGATAGACGCATTAAGACTTCCCAGAGAAGTGTCCTAAATTTTTAACAAATCATTAGGGATTGTGCAAACTACTGCTGGATCTGTTATTTATTCTCAGTATTCTTACATAAGGGCATACATTGTATTGTATTTCAAGTATTTTTTTTTTTTTAGTTTTCATTTAAAGAAGTTTAAAGTCAGTCTACATTTTTATATTTGTTTTTATTTACACATTTGTTGTCTGTTGTGCTCTCAAGCCTAACACTGTGCTATTTTCTTTAGTTTAACGTTAAGGTACCTGTGGAAGAAGTGTAACCATGCATAGGTAAGTGAGTGCATGCGTATATTTAAAATGCTTTTCATGTTCTTTTATTCTCGCATATTTATTTGCATTGAAACCAACCATTTCAAATTGTCTAGCTGTCTCTTACTCTTGTCATTTCTAACGCTTACTCCGAATGGTTTCCAATTTGTATTTTCATGTTCTCTTGGCAGAATGTGGCAATAAATTTCAACAGCTACAAGAATTTTTCATTTTGCTTAGCATTTGATGCACTTATCTTGTTTATTTATTGACATTAGAGACAATTGTTCCTCATGCCGCTGTTGTTATTTGTGGTAATTATTGTGGCTACAATTCCATTTGTCGCATCACTGGCTGTGCTCATTAGGATCAAACCAAACCATAAATTAAAAAGAAACCACAAAAGACTGAAATTAAATTTCCAGCCATTTCTGTTCATACCTTTTTTATATTTGTTTACAGAGGTAGAAAGAGTTAAAACCATTGAAAAACACTTTGGGTGTGAAACTATTCTAAACTATACTTGAAGATAGAAAATGTTTACCTGACCGTATTCCATTGTATTTTACACTCAAATTTTATTGAATTTTGGTTTAAAAACTTCATTAAATCTTTAAATAATTTATTCATTTATTCATTCATATATGCATTCGTTCATTGATTCTTTCTTTCATTTGCTTTTCATTTACTCGTAAATATTTAGAAGAATAAAACCAATGCGTTTCCTCTTTTAAATTGTTGTTCATAACATCAGCTGCTGCTATATACTAAAGTTGGTTAAAGCCATGTAACAGAGATAAGGACTGAGAAAAATCCTTTGCAACATTTTATCTTTAAGAAATATAAATGTTGCATCATTTCCAGCAACTTTCTAAATATTCTGTAGCACTTTCAACATGTTTCCGTTTTGGTAAACAATCGAATTTCTAGCAAATCCATGCATTCTGTTATAATTTTACCACACATGTAAAGAGCCATGGCAGTTTCATATATACAATAATATATGTAAGCAACATGTTGCCAGCAACATTTCGGAGAAATTTTAGTTTCCAAATGAGACAAATTAAAGGCATTTATTGTTATACTGTAGACATGTTTAAAAACGAAATGAATATGATTGTAAGGACTTGTGATACCTTTTGTATTTATTAACTATGTTTAGACGCAATGTTGATGGTCACATCAGGCAATTAAGTGAAACAACTTCTGTGTATAGAGCACCAAGATAAATTGCTGTATAGCATGATTGTTATCCATTAAAGGCTTTAAGATGGTATTAAACCTATGGTAAGCATTTGATTTTCTTAATGGCTCTGCGGTATTTGAAATGATGTGTGAATAAAGGAGTAATAAGGCAATCAAGCTCTCTTTCAACTTCTCAAATTTTGAAAGAAAACCATCAAAGTCGAAACGCACATGACACCTTCATAATTAGAACAATGGGAGACTTTTGTCAATTGATGTCAGAGGCCACTTAACTCCATAAAATTTCGTAAAGTTACTCTTAACCTTGATAATATTTCAAATGTCATTCACTTTTTATTTGAATTCTACACTCAATTTGATTCCTAACTTAGAGACGTGCATGAGAGTAAGGATTATTACCAATTTTATTTAATGTTGCTTGTTTATTTGCTACATGTTTACGCTATAAAAGTTATCAGACATAAATATTTGCTAAATTTTAATTGAAGTTATGTATTGTGCGTATTATTAATAAAAATAACATGGAAACACACTCATACTGCGCGGCGGATATGGAAATAAAAATTCAAAAAAATGTTGTAGATATGGAGGCGTAAAATGCTGAATCAAATTCTATTCAGAAACAAGCCACTACGATTACGAACGGCTGGCCAGAATTCCCAGAGTCTGCCTTGTATGTTTTTAGCAAAATGATCACTTCTAGATTGTTTCGTTGATAGCGGAAATCGTTACTTTATTCGAAGCAAATATTAAGCATTTTAAACTCCGTCACTGTAAAAACTCATTACCATATTTTACTTCACACTGGCAAATTACATTCACTAAAAATTTGTTGAAAAATGATGTCACGTGTCAATCAGCTGATTGTTATCAATTTAATGGAATATTAAACTTTAATTTGTATCATAAAGGACTGCAATTTATTGCTAAACTCAAACACTAAAACTTAACGTTACATGTTGATCAAAAAAGAAGTAATATTTCAGATTCTTACTTAAGCTACTAACGTTTTTACCTTTCAAAAACGTTTAAAATATGAGCTCGTATAAATAAATATAAATAAATTTGTGTTTAGTTTTAATTAGAATTCTTTATTATTCGCACAATACTGTGTGCCACTGTTTACAACTTTATGTAAACAACAACAATTGATTTGTTTGTTATTCCTTTGATTACATCCGTTGCATAAACAATAACAATTACTAGATAATTGTTCGGCAGATCTTTGTAACGGAAATCTTTAAAATACGATTATTCTCTTCAAACGCACCGCGTCAGTCTTCACACAAGACTGATTGAACTTCACTAACTCAATCGCCTGCTTTGTCTTGCCGTTTATATGGCAGGGTAAACAGTCTGATGAATGTTCTTGAAGGCGAACGTTCATGGCTTTGCCTTCTCGAAATCTCTATAAATGTAAATGCCGTTGTTTACGTTTGGTTTTGTAGAGTTTGTTGTTATATTTTTGTTTACTTGTTTACAATTTTTTTATGCTGGTGTTTATTGTTGTATTAAGCAGTACGATAATTTGTTTACTGCATTATTTTGTTTTTGCAGCTTTTGTTTATAATTTTAAAGTTAAGCAATGTAAAAGCAAAACACCAATATCTAGATTTATCATTTTCGTAACAATAATGTTTATACACGTTGATATTAATCAATGTTGCTAGGTTTCTTAATGAGTAACATGCATACAGACATATCATTGCATCATGTTTATTTGCAGCTTATTGCTAAGCTTTACGCTTGAAGCTCATTATACATGTTGCCGTAGATGCAATGTTTCTATGTTCTTGTATAAGCAACATGTTGAATTTTGCAATGTCGAGTTTTCATTTCTATTTGATGTTTCTTTTTTCTATTCTTTTTCAATTTCTAATTGTCAGAAACTTTATTTTTTTAATTACTTTCGTTTCTATTTCTCTTCTTAATTTGTTCTTTAAATTGTTGCATTTAAAATTATTCTGTTCTCTGTCCTTAAGTAATTGAAAGCCATGTGTTTCATGTTACCAAAACTTCTCCTACGGATAAATTGTCTTTCATTCATTAATTAGAAACGCTGGTCTTAAATTGAGTATTTTCCTATTGCAACTGAAAATTTCAAATTAATTTAACAGGCAACAACTGAAACATTGTATTGAACAGCAGTAGTTGCCAGAATTCGATTTAAAAAAGTTTTGTTTCTTTAACTGCCAAGTTCTCTTCTAAACCATTAAGCAACTTACTTTCTTTCTTTGTTGAAAGCATTATTCAAATGAGAAGATAAAAGATTTCTAAGAATTTCAATTTAATTTTGCAAATATTTTCAGTTATTTTAAGTAAATGAACACCATGACCTTGTAAGTAATTTTAATAGGTTTCTCTCCTAGTTCTTGGATAGTATTGTGGCGTTATGTGTGTGTGTTACTTAAAGAGAATGGTATTTTCCTTATGCTTGGAGATGACCTCTAAAGATGAGTAATTATTTTTAGAAATTGAAAGTCATTCTTGTTAATGATTTTTATGATGACTTTATAATGTTGTTTCATACTTTCTAAATGGAATATGCCAATAACGAGGACTGTCTGAGAAGAAGATAAGACATCACTGTAGCTTAGAATTAACAATTCAATAACAGATACTGTTGAAGATGTACAAACGACTTCCGATAGGAAATAAACAGCTCAGCAAATTTAGCTAAGGCTAATTAAAAGGCACACGAAAAATGTTCGCAAACAGAAACGAAACACGTTTGGCGTTGCTGACGTAGAAGGAAAAAGAAACTGTTCTTTAGCTCTTACGTATTGTCCCCGGCACTTTGTTGTAGGAGAAGGAATTACTAGGTCTTATATTACGTATTTGATGTCATTGCTCTGTAAAGGATATACATTGTGATATACGTTATGTGGCTTATTCCGAGACTTCGGAAATGATAACACAGCCAAAGTGCTTCCATCCTTTGACGTTAACAGCTAATGTGACATACCATATCTATCTGTTTATAAAAGCCTTTTTCTTTATTTCATCTTCAGCAGAAATCATTAGCAAAGTGTCCAAAGCCAATACGCCTCGCATGCGTACCCATAATGTAGTAAATGTAATCAAAATCAATCGTCAAGCCAAATGTCATGTAACGCTCCATTTACTGCAAATACATATATTCAAAATATTACACACACAAAAAAAAGAAAAAAACAAAACTTCTGGTGACTCAGTATTTTTGCGTTGCAAAGGTGTAAGTACCTTAGAATGAACGGAAAGTAAATTTAGAATTCAAAGATCCAATATATTCAAATGATATAATTTATATTTAATAGGATTTCTGTTAAGTTTTGGAACTCCATTTAACCTATTTGGCGTTGAATACACCAGAATTGTTTTTAATTTCTGTTGATACAATCTGCTGCCTTTCATACATAAGCAAGTTTTTTCTCCTCACCAATGCTTGAATGGGTGTTCACTCCATCAAAGATTGTACAAGGATAGGGAAAATAACTGGTCTTTGAATGATTACACTTCATAAAGTGTCAGCAAAATTAATTTAAATTTCCAAATCTTAATCTTTGAACGAGTTCATGGTATGTACGTACTAACCCTAAAGAATTCCTTTATGGCATAGCAGAACATGTCAAACAGGCTACAAAAACTTTAAAACTAGAGGTCAGTTTATTGAACTTTAGAAAAAAAAAACTTAACAGATGATACTATCACGCGTTTCTTGATACTCAAAAGTAGATATTTTCACAAATACCACAATAATTAAGCAAAACACATGACAAACCTCTTATACTTTATAAAAAATAAAAAAAAAAATGTTATGTATTTTTTTCATATTGACAGTATACTTAATTAATAATTGACAGTAATATTAATTAATTCGGTTTCAAATATTTATATTCCTCTTACGCACCCATACTAACTATACCGGAATAATTACTCTGAAAAGTATGCAATAAAATAAGAATTTAATTTTGTCGGTATACCGAATTAATAGAATCCTATATTACTCATACGTATACTTAATATTGAATTTTACTTCTACACAGCCATACTGCCAGCTAGGCTTGCCAGATTCCGATTCGCAAAAAGCTGGACATTGGGTTTTAAAAAGCTGGACAATACAAAAAAAGCTGGACATAAAAAAATATTGAGAAAATGTTAATTTTGGTTTTGTGTAAATAATTTTTATTAAAATATAATTTTTATTAAAGTATAACAAATGTACAATCAGTGTTGGCTAACATGATTTGACAAAGTTCACATGAAAATTATTGCCCAAGTTATTGCAGTGTGCCAAAAAAAAAATTCTATTTAGCTGGACAAATTAAATTTTAGCTGGACAAGCATAAAAAAGCTGGTCAATCCAGCCAAGTCCAGCCAGGCTGGCAACCCTACTGCCAGCACAGCCATAATTACTCTGAAAAGTATGCAGTAAAATTGAGTGTAATTCTGTTGTATAAAGAATAAATAGAATTAAATATCACTCATACGTTACATGTATCTCAGTATGAGTTTTTGAGTAACCCTGAAGGAAACATGTCGACAAGTGTCTCCAAGTCACCAGTTTTGTCGACTATATTGGTGACTTTACGTTGTGATCGAAGCGTCAACAATTATTTAATTTGCCTTTGATGAGAAAAAAAATTGTCAATTGTCAAATTGTCAAGAAATTATAAACGTTTAATAAAAAAAAACAATCAATGTTATATAAAAATAGAAGTAGTGAAAATGAGACAATTATAAGTCCAAGTATGAATATATAGTTTGCACGAGAAGATAAAAAATTGGTATATTGGACACAATTGTTAAACAAAATGAAATTGGTTCAAATCTTATGGAATTTTTCCCTATCGACTCGGAAGAAAAACTGAGAGAATTTGATGCTATTTTGAAAACTCATTCAGACCCATACGTAAGTATTTACTTTTATTGTGGAACTACTTCAATGAATAAAATTGCATTTTTTGTTTATATTCAATAGATTTGACAAATGAAATCACTCCTTGCGGGTATGGCAAAAAGAGGTTGCGCGAATACTCAAATGTTTTTAAAGCCATAATAGGTAATAAATGCTTGTTTGTGTTGTCATAAATATTTGTAATATTTTAACAATTTATTTCGTTTTTTTTAATATCCAGATGCAATATCAACTTTCAATGAAAATTCGGACAAAACACTTAGAGCAGCATTTCAGCGCCAAAAGAAAAAATATTTCAAACAAATGGGTCGCAGCAAAACCAAAAAATAATGAAAATCGTGAAGAAGACGACTCTCCCAAAGAGGATTAATAATTTTACTTAATTCTAATAAAACAAAAACGTTATTTTGATGTTTCTATATAAATAAGAGAGACTGGATTAATCGTACCTTTTTAGTTTTTTTATTTACATTTAAAAAAAAGCTGTAACAATGAAATCGTACCTTTTTTTTAATAAAATATCAAATATTTACAAAAATTGAAATTTTATTGTCGACTTTTACTGCAGAAAAGTACCAAAAGTGTAGACTAGAACTGCTAAATTGTACTATTGATTCACTGGTTCCAATGTCTACATATGGTCCCAAAAGAAGTACCTAGTCAATAGTACTAACGTCAGTAGTAGATTTTCAATGACACGCACATGTTAAATGTCTATAGTAAAAAGCATTGCTTGTCATATAATAAGTCAGTAGTACTGGTGACTGTGTCAATAGTAAGTCAGTACAGATTCACTATTGACATTTCCTGCAGGGAATTTATGTACATACATATACGCGTATATGGTGATATATTAGAATTAATTCATAAATTAATTTATAATAATAAATTATAATTTAAACAAACTCCAGCTCCATTTCTTCTTTGTTGTTATTTAATCTCTAAACTTTAAATAAATGTTGCAACCAGAAATTGTTCATCACTTCATGCAACACACTATTTATTTAATTAGAAAAGTAAGTGAAAAACTTTTGTTGTGTTCTTGCTGTTGTTCTCTTTATAATTCAAACTGATTTCCATTTTTTTCATTTTATCAACTCTCTTGCAGCAGTTTATGTTCTGCAGTAACAATTAAAATTAAATTAGTTTTCGTTATTTGCAACATGTTGCTGCTGTTGGCACTGCAACTGTGTAAGAGAAACAAGCCTTAGAAAAAAACGTAAGAATGCAAATAAAATTTGCATACTTTTTATACGAAACTATGAATGAATATGCATTAAAGTTTCGTTTACATTCTTTCTTTTTTTCTTTCTGATTATTGTTGTTGTTGTTATTTATTTTCATTATATCCTCTGTGTATTTTCTACTTTAAGTTAAACACAGACCCAGTAGTAGTTGTTGAATGTAAATAAACGAGAAGAGAAAAAAATTTGAAATTTAAAAACTTTTCAGATTTTATTTCATGAACAAATTATACTTGTATGCGTGGTGCATTCATTCATGATGAATGGAAAATAATATTTCAAAACCAGGACACTTTATTTGATATGTTAAATAGTTCAGCTAAAAATGTGAAAAAAAAAATCGAAATAAATATCATGAAAAATATTTAAACGTATAATATTACCTGTGACCCATTAGAGTTTTACACTCCATCACACTGGTGATGATGGCGCTAGTAGTTGTTGATACTTTTTTTATAATAATGATGTTTACTTTACTACTGTAAATTTTCAATATGAATTAACATGAGTTCTGTGCAGTCATTTGTTTACAGAGTGACTTGAAGTTAAGCAAACAAAATGAAAAAAACCTTTTCTCGTCTAAGTATGACGTCGCATTTCTTTATATATCGTTACGAAAATGAAAAATCACCATAAAAATAATAAACAAAAGCTACAAAAGCTAAAGACAAAATGCAGTAAACAAACCTGTTTACAAATTATCGTACTGCTTAATACAACAACAAACATCAACATAAAAAAATGGTAAACAAGTAAACAAAAATCCACAACCAACACTACAAGGATAAATGCAAACAAAATACACATAATATAGAGATTTCGAGAAGGAGAAGTCACGAACATTCGCCTACAAGAAAATTCATCAGACTGTTTATCCTGGTTTGAAGATCTCCATTACAAAGATCTGTCGAATAATTGTCTAGTAATTGTTATTGTTTATGCAAAGGATGTAAACAGAGGAATTACAAAGAAAATCAATTGTTGTTGTTTACATCAAGTTGCGAATAGTGGAACAGAGAATTGTGCGAATAATAAAGAATTTTAATTAAAGCTAAACACAAAATAATTTTTATTTTATTTGCAAATTGCAATCTACGAGCTATTATATATTTTAAATATATTTTATTTATATTTATATATTTTAAATGTTCTTAAAAGGTAAACACGTAAAAATATTATGTGGACCAAACACTATATATTCTTTAAGTTCACGTTTCTTTCAATATTTACCCACCCTTTTCTTTGTTTTTGTTTTTAAATGAAAATATTATAAATCAGTCCTCCATGCATAAATTCTCTGGCATCTGCATGCTCCACATATTTGTTTAACGTTAAACATTCATTATAAGCAAAGTAACAGGGTGAATACAAAAATATGGAGACAAGAAAACTTAAAGAAAAAATTATAGAATTGGAAACAGTTTAAAAACGGTGACTAAATGTTTTAATTGAAAAGTATATGAAATATTGTACGTCCATAAATTGTTGTGCACCTCCGTTTACAACCTTTACACAAATACTTATTGACTGTGCATTATATTGTATTATTATATGCATGTCATCAATATTTTCCTCACTTCTGTTGTTTATTTTTTCTCTTTTTTAAACCCGATTGAGAAAATAACGCGTAAAAATGCAAAGAAAAATACATAAATTTAATGAAATTTTAAAAGAAAAGAAACGAAAAACAGAATAAACTGAAGAAAATTTCAATGACGATTTTATTTAAATAAACTGCAACCGCATATTTGAAAGCGAATTAACTATGCAGGTAGCCGGTAAGATTGGATGCACAAGAAAACTTAAATTAAAAAATGAACGAATTAAGCAGGACGATAAAGAAAACCGTGAAATTTTGCATGAATTTTCCTCATATCCAAGTCTCTGTTTTTGACTATTATATTCCATTTCCATTTTCCTCTTTTTTTTGGCATTTCTTATCGGGTAAATCATTGAGAATCCATACCCTGCAGATGGCTTATATTGAACAAAAAAAGACGAAGGAAACTGCAGTTAAACAATTCCTAGAAATACACTGAATACCATACAACCAAGGCATGTATGTGGTTTGTGAAGTATGGGCCTGATGGTCAAAAGAAACATTTTCATCGTACTTCGATTAATTGGAAAGCACCTTGAGGAAAAAACAACAATTAAGTTCCATGGAAAGACCGGCAAACCTAAAGAGAAATTTATTGAAATTCTTGTCGATTGAGCTTCTTTAATGTCATCACGGAATAAATGAAGAAAAACACGCAAACAAATGAGAGAATAATTGTGGTAGAAAATCGAAGAAAATGTCTGTCACTGGTCTTTTGAAAACATGAGAGAGAGTAGAGGATAAATATACAATGAAGTGTTTGAGAACAATTAAAACAACAGCCCGAAGATAATTCGAATAAATCGATTACTTAACACGTTCTATAGCACGGACAAACAATATAAACGTAATTTGCAAAGACAAAAGCTTGGAATCGCTCATGCACATGATGTTAGTTAAAGTATACAGAGTGGGCATTTAGAAGAAAGTAATTATATTGTTACGCAAAACTAAATCAAATACACAAACAATACCTAAAATCAGATCAATTTATAAACCGTTTTTTTTTACAACAAATATAGAATCAACAACTTGTAAAATAAAAATTGTTTTC
The DNA here is from genome assembly GCA_927399465.1 of Sarcophaga caerulescens. NCBI lineage: Eukaryota > Metazoa > Arthropoda > Insecta > Diptera > Sarcophagidae > Sarcophaga > Sarcophaga caerulescens. Next base: position 108,502,376 of record OV656872.1, on the reverse strand, counting down.
TCTTTAACTACAACAACAATCATTGATCACCTGTTTTTGTTTACTTGTCAAGTCGATTAATAGAGTTACCATCAGATTCCAACTTTTCTACACTGAGCAAAACATTATATTATTTATTTTAAAAATGGCTTGCTTATTGAAAAATTGTAATATAAAAAGTGAAGATGAAAGAATGATCGTGTGTTGGCTGTGTCATGAATGTTGTCACTTTAAATGTAGTGGCCTTTCAGGGCTCGTTGCTGAAGCCGTATCTAAAAATAAAGGTCTTCATTGGTGTTGCGAAAACTGTAGAAAATTCGGAGTAAATTATTACCGTTTTTTCCAAGAGACTAAAAACAAATTCACCGAACTTCAAGATGAGGCAATTAAATTAAATGACCGCATTGCGGCATATGGAAAATTGTTTGATGATTTTAAATCTTTAGATAATTTAAAATCTCCTCCACAGTCTTCTCCAAAACGTCGTAAGTCGGCAAGAAATATAAATAAAGATAAACGTGACGACCAAGCAATTGTCTCTGCGCCGCCATGTAACTCTGCATCCGATTGTAATGTTCGATCCTCCAATATTACTGAAATAAATAGTAGTAATTTATATCGTGAATCCGATCCTCCACAATCTATAAATACTCCAATTACGATTAATCCTCCTGCATCCATAAATAGTGAATCCAGGTATATTCCTCTCCGAGCAGTTCCTCCAAAAAAGACAATTTTCATTTCTCGTTTACATCGCGATACTTCATTGGAATCTGTTGATTTCTACATAAGAAATACTATTGGTAATGATGCGGATATATCAATACAGAAAGAGTGAAAAGAGGAATAACAAACAAAGCAATTGTTGTAGTTTACATCAAGTTGTAAACAGTGACACACAGAATTGTGCAAACAATAAAGAACTCTAATTAAAACTAAACACAAATTTATTTTTATTTTATTTGCAATCTACGAGCTCATAATTTAAACATTTTTAAAAGGTAATAACGTAACAATATAATTGTGATTCCATGCATGTGTAATACACAAAATCGATACACCTCTAGCCTATTTCTTTTTTTTTTTATGCAAATCTAAGTTTATCTGGAGTAAAATATGTCCTCTGGTTGTTTTTTTCTTTAAAGAAAGAAAGCAGCAGAAGTTTACTTGTAAATCTCACTGCGAAGTTAATAACAAAACGACTTTGTGTGATACCGATAAACTTTTATTTTTTGGGAGGGGGGGGGGTGTGTAAATGTAATGTTAATAGACCCACATTAATAGTACGGTATTTAATTTGTTCCCCTTCTTTTTCCTTTTTTTTCGCCCTTTTTTAATAACAAAATCTAAATTTCAATTGTTTTTTTAAAATAAAAGAAAAGCTCCCCCTTCAGACATTTTTCCAAATTTGTGTGACTATTTGTTGCGGTTATGAGTGCTGTTGCTGCCAGGAGTGCTATTAAATCTGAACAAGTGTTCTATTGAGGGGAGACACAATAGTTAAACGGCCATGCAAATTTAACAATCGGACTGTAGGCAATCAACTCAAAGTCCAACAAGAGGGAAAATTAAATTCCATTAACCGACAGACTAACATTGCGTAAAACAATGTGAGGCGGCCGATGTTAATCAAGTTATGGCCTAAATTACGTTGCCATCATTAACAATGGTTTAGTAAAATTAACATGTGGTATGACAAAGTAGAAGAGTGAGAGTGGGAAAGAGAGAGAGAGAGAGGCTATTTTAAAAGTAAAGCTGCACAACATAAAAGTAATTGAACGAAACGAAAAATGAAAAACAAAGGAACAAAAAGGAGTTAAATAGCGGGAAATACACTGAAAAAATTCTCAAATTCTTTTATTGCTTGTTTGTTTATTAAATATGATTTAAATTTGTTTACATTGTAGAATATTTGAAAAGTTATTAGATACTCGAAATGCTGTTTAATTTAGTGAAGGCCAGTGAATGGCCTAAATCAACAGCAAGTGGACTTTAAAATGTTAACAGCATTACTAAAGAAAATTATTTTCATTTGACGTTTTTAATTAAAAATTAAACAATAACAACAATAACAACAACAAGCAAAACAAAGTAATAAAAGCAATGAATTTAGGAAATATTTGTTTAACCCTTTAGCTAAAGGAAGAGACCAATAGTATGTGTGTCTGCTTCTGTGAAAATGTAAATAAAAATGGATGTGTATTTACACAAATACGAGTATATACACACACACACACAAGCAAATAGAGAGATATTTAAAATGAAATTTTAATCGTTTTATTAACAAAAATTATTATTTATTTTAAATTGTTTGCTTAAGGCTTATAGAATATGATTAAAAATTATTTCCAGTGTCTATTAGAATACAATAAATATTAAACTAACTTTGCCAATGAGAAAAGAAATACGTGTAAAATTTATTATGCATGTAGAGTTCTGTCAAATAAAGACACACCTAATTATAATATGAGATTCTACTCAGGCATTCTGATTATCAATGAAATTCTATTCCTAACAATTTTAAAATTATGACGGTTTACAGCATAGATATTGTTACGAAAATGAAAAATTAAGATACTGGTGTTTTGCTTTTACATCGCTTAACATAAAAATTATAAACAAAAGCTACAAAATCAAAACAATTCAGTAAACAAACCTGTTTACAAATTATCGTACTGCTTAATACAACAACAAACACTAGCATAAAAAGAAAATGGTAAACAAGTAAACAAAAAATACTCAAACAACACTACAAGAATAAATGTAAACAACGATGTTCAACGATTTCAAGAAGACGATGTCATGAAAGGTCTCCTTCAAGAACATTCATCAGACTGTTTACTCTGCCATATAAAGGGCAGGTCAAGGCAAAGCAGGCGACTGCGTTAAGAAAGTTCAGTCAGTCTTGTGTGAAGATGCGATGTGTTTGAAGAGAGTAATCATGGTTTGTAGATCTCCTTTAGAAAGATTTGTAGAGTAATTGTCTAATAATTGTTATTGTTTAGACAAAAGGTATAAACAGAGGAATAACAAAGAAAATCAGTTGTTGTTGTTTACATCAAGTTGTGAGCAGTGGCACACAGAATTTTTCGAATAATAAAGAGTTTTAATTAACACCAAACACAAATTTATTTTGATTTTATTTGTAATCCACGAGCTCATACTTATTTTAAACGTTTTTAAAGGTAAAAACGTAACAATATGTTCATAGATTATTTCCAGAGGCTATTAAAATAAAATTAAAAGAAAAATAAAGTAACTATTAAAGTACGTTTGCTAATGAGAAGAAAAATTCGTGTAAAATTTACTTACTATGCATGTAGAGTTCTGTCAGATAGAGTCACACCTAATTATGCCGACACAAGCTGTGTAGCTATAATATTAGATTCTGGGATTCTGATTGTCAATGAAATCCTATTCTTAACAATTTTAAAATTATGGTAGCTTACAGAAAAGATATTGTGCCTCAAAGCTTTTTTATTTTATATTATATATTATATATAATCGCTGTAGTCTAGTAGGTAGTGTGTTGGCTTATTGGACTGAAGGCCCGAGTTCGAATCCCAGGTCAGACATCAAAACGAAATTATGAAAATATTTCTTCGGAGACTTCCTCTCAGCAGATTTATGGTAAAAACTCTGAGAGTATTAAAATTGCCATGAAAAGCTTCTCAAAAAACTGACGTTCGGAGTCGACTTTAAACTGTAGGTCCCGCCACTCATGTATAAAAATTAACGCACACAACATAAGTGGTGTGAGAAGCTAGGTCGTAATCCTGACTGAAGGGTTGTAATGACCAATTATGTATGTATGTATTATATATAATTATATTATATACAAAACATAACGCCTAATTGCTTTTCTTTTTAAAATTTTTTAATAAGAATATCTCAAGGTTTTCATTATAAATTAGGTGGATATTAAAGGATTTACTCAAGGATGGTTTGTTATCTCCCTGAAAACGTCTTCCAAGTATTTGCTGATGCTTCCATATTACGCCACAAAGACGAATGTGAAATATTATCAGAACAATTAAATCCAAGATTGTCCATTACACAATTGATATACAATTACTATTCAGGCGAAATAATGTGAGCATCCATAAATGCGACCATTATTTTTATTTATTTTATTTATTTATTCATTCATTTGTACAATACAACACAACAAGAACATATGTATCTTATATTAAAGTGTTGGGCAGACAATTGGCAGTTATACAAGATTACTATAGATTATTTTTACACATTACATAAAATAAACAGAAAAATTTTAATTACAATAAAATTACATAGTACATAAAAATAAAGAATGTATACGCCACATATAAGATCGCCGAAGCTTTTTGCAGAAGCTGTCGTAATCGAAAATTGCATTGAATTCGTATAGGAGATTACTATTCCTTTACAGAGGAGCAAATAAACTTCATTTATTTGCAAAGAAGATGAGATAATGAATCCACTTGCAAAGAGATGAGACAGATATGGCCCGATACCATCTTATCAACTGGCCTTTGGATGCATATGCCCATAACGATTACCTTGTAACTACTTTTACGTAAGCTGTTCTGTTTGGCACTTGGGAATGTAAGAAGACGAATTCTTAGGATCTAAGAATGTATTGAGAACGGCGATTTTCACAGTCTCATAAAACTGTGGGCATGGCTGAGAGATGCGAACTGGGAGTTGTGTTTATATGACGGAATAAGTAATATCGGTGTTACCACTAGGACTTTTAAGACCAAAGTATGCAAGGCCCATTATCGCAACTACCACTTAAACCTAATCTAACTATGCTTCTATGAATATAAGGTTCTTGGATAAACCATTCAAAATGTATTTGCCATCCAGAGTAAACCAGTTTATATGTTCTGCCATGTAGATAACTAACATCTGAGTTTTTAGTAATTGAGTTAGTAATCAAGCCCAATTACTGTGTCTTTTTCAGATAGGAAAACAACACTTTAGATATTCATGAAAGGGGAGTCATGTTTTTGGAATAGCGATGAGACCTTGAAAGTCTTGTAACTTAAAAGAAAATACGCATCCATTTAGCAACTCAAGCGACCATTTGAGCTTCGATTTTTAAGATTATTAATTGGTAAAAAAAATTATTGGCTCTGGCAACGTGCAGTGAAATAAAATGCAACACATTTCAATGATAATTTGGTTTCTAGTTCAAGAAAAATGTCAACATTCCTTTGAAATATGTTACAATAGATTTCATGATTTAATGGAATGTTATCAGAGAAAATAATAAATTTTTTGAAACTTAATTGAATAACAATTCCTTTCAGTGTAGAATTAATGTGAATTGGTTGTCTTAATGAAGGGTTATTGAATGTACGCTTATAAATGTGTATACAATTTTGTAAAGTTGAGATTGAACACAATGGGGATGGTTAGTGTCGAACAAAACACAACAAGCGTTATTTGCTCACGAAAAGCATACAAATTCCACACACTTTGTTAACACTATAACACCAGCAGTATAGGTGTAAGGTGATTGTTGTACAACAACAACTACAATATTTATGTTATCGTTTACAAAAAAAAAAAAAAAAGAAGGAGAAACAAAAATCAACCACAAGAACTTTATAGAACAACATTATGCGCACCCTTTCACCTTAAAATTATTTGTTAACATTTTTAAAATGTGTACTCACTCTCCTGGTTTCATGCCCTCTATCCCGCTCTCTCTCTCTCTTTCTCGCTATGTCTCCGGGTCTTTTTTCTTTGTGTTTTTAAAAATTTTTTTCTGCTACTCTTTTTATGTGAAATTTTTGGTTGGTAGTCTCCATTGAATTTAATTGTTCGACGTACATTACTTCCTTGGCTACTGCTACTATATATGCATATGTATGTGTTTGTAAATCTATATTACTATTCGGTCTCTGTTGTTCTCTTGTAAAAAGTTATTATTTTTGGGTTTCATTTATACTTCGCTGCTCTTACCGAAATTTTGTTTTAATTTCTCTGCTTTTCCTTTCATGTCTTTTGTTTTGTCTTGCATGGTCGTTGTACTGTGTTGTATTCTTTTTGTTTTTGTGTTTGTGTTGCGTTCTAGTGGTGTGTTGCTGTTCATGCTGTTGTTGAACACTGAGGATTTTGCGGTTGTATTGTTGTCGTAATTATGTCACAGCATGTATGTTGAGCAGGGTGCGTGTGTTAACGTTACTATGTGTGTGTTCGTGTGCTGTATCATTATGGTTTTCGTGTTGTCGCATTAACTGAATTTTATGAGAAAATTCGTTGAAATTTAATTTTCAATGCCGTAAAGAGACACACGAGGCTTCTCTACACGTTCACACACAGTCACACTCATACAGTTGAGCATACACTTTAAGAAATTTAAAGTGAAATCACAGTAATTAAAAAAAATAAAAAAACGGCCTTTTTATGTCATTCTGTTTAAAAATACGTTTAAAAAGTGTTTTTAAGAATTAAGAAAAAATTTTTTTTTAATTAGGAAATGGTGTATATATGTACACATCACTTTCTAGCAGCCATCTTTATTTTTGTATGTAATAGTGAATGCATGAGAATTTGTATCTTTACTTTTCTGCATTTTATTTTTTGTTGTGGTAGTATTTAATTTTAATGATAATCTTTCCTTTGCTTTCGTATACAATTTGTTTGCAACAATTGAAAGACATTTTCCGTCAAAATAAAAGGATTTCATTATCATTTTTATTGTGTCTTGAATATTTTTTAAAGACATTTGCATTCATACAGCTTTTCACTTTAGAAAACCTGTAACAGATACAAGGAGAAGTAATTTTATGATAATTTTTATTACTAACGTATTGTATAAAGGGTGGGCTATTTAAAAGTTTTTTTTTAAGTTTAAATTTATAAATGCAATAAAATAAAAACGGTTTGAAATCTTGCCAAATTTATATTTTGTCGTGACGTATAATTGTTCCGGTTAGAAATGGAATATTATTTCATTCATATGGATGCCCTGGCTGGTCTCTCAGCACCTCATTCAATCGGACCCAGTATCGTGCACTTTTTCTAGTGTATGGGGTCGTGTATCGGCAATGGCATCACGAATGGTGGCTTTCAAATGCTCAATTGTCTCTGGTTTGTCGGCATAAAATGGTGCGCCAAAGAAAATAGTCGAGTGGTGTAAAATCGCAGCTTCTCGGCAAAATTGATATGACCATTTCGGCTAATTAAAAGGCTATCAAACGTTTGACGCAATAAATCATTTGTGGCAGGCATCCAGTTTAAACCAAACATCGTTCACATCAATACAATGGACCAATGATTTTCCGCTCCACAAGGCGCACCGAACAGTTACTCGTAATGGATGTATTGGCTTCTGAAGAATCACGGGTGAGTTTTCTGGGCCCAAAATACGGAAATTTTGCTTATTAACACACCCACTAAGTTAAAAATGAGCTTCATCCGAAGAGATGATTTTTTGGCAAAATCGACATCATCGTGCAGTTTAAAGTTGACCCATATAGTGAAGCGAAAACGAAGCGGATGATCAAGTGGCTTCAACTCTTGAACCAATTGATCTTTTTCAGGCTCCATACCGAGATATTTTCGCAAAATTTGACGTAAACTGCTGCGTGTAATATTCAATTTTTGAGGACGAAGACGAGTTGGTGTTGATGGATCACGCATATTCTCAGCCATGGCTTCGATATTTTCGGGTGTACACAATGTACGACACGTTCACGCGTTGGCGCATCAACAATGAAACAAATTTCATGAAGTTTAGGAATAAACTTGCGTGTCCCGGGCACTGTTGGTCCTTCTCTGCGACCAAATTTTGTATTGTCTTTGTTTTGGAAATAAATTTGCAACAAATAAATCGCGTAAAGCGATTCATTACGTTCAGTGGAGATATTATACTGAATTTTGTGAGAGAATAGAATGACATAAGTATTGCCAGCAGATTTCTGGCAAAAACTCTGAGAGTAAATAAATTGCCATGAAAAGCTTCTAAAAATACTGTCGTTCGGAGTCGACTTTAAACTGTAGGTCCCGCCACTCATGTATAAAATTAACGCACACAACATAAGTGGTGTGAGAAGCTAGGTCGTAATCCTGACTGAAGGGTTGTAATGACCAATTATGTATATGTATGTATTGCCAAAAATAACCGAGAATAAAACGAATCAAATTTAAAATAAAAAACTATTCAATTATAATTATAAGATATATTTCTTTTAACATATTCCATCATATCGACACAGTATTTCGAATTAAAAATACACTCTGAGCCGATTCCGAGAATGGAGAAAACCATAAGTATTTTTAGAGTGAATAAGGGCGATTTAATGACACTTTGTTTTATAAGTACATACATTGGTCATTACAAACCCACAGTCAGGATTACAACTTAACTTCCCACACCATTTATTTTGTATCTGTTAATTTCATACTCGAATAGCAGAACTTACGGTATAAAGTCGACTCCGATCTACACATTTTTGAAAAACCTTTTCATGGTAATTTTTATTTACTCTCAGAGTTTTTTTAGTCCGAAATCGGATGTGAGAAAGTCGCCGAATTTTTTCATATTGCTCGAGAAGTGTGACCTTGGATTTGAACCGTAGCCTTACGGTCTAATAAGTCAACACATTACGACCTAGACTACAGCTCAATAAGTACACCCAAACCATATTGGGCCTGTGATGTAGATATTGATGCAACGGACCATGTTTGATGTCATTGCCCAGCTTTTGTAAGCTCTAGATCCCAATATTTTGATATTCTATTAGACACAACTCATGCCAGAGGTGTATGCTGGAAGAAGTCAAGATTCAGAATTTGTATAGAAAGTATACATACCTACATACATAGTCAGTCATAACCTCACAAGACAAGGATTATGACCTACCTTTTCACACCACTTATGTTGTGAGTGTTAATTTTTACACATGATTGGCGATAACTACAGTTTAAATTCGAGTCCGAACGACAAATGATAGAAAGTATGGTGGGTATTAGTTAATGATGATCCTTAAGTGGTCTCTTCTCGTTTAACTTCTCGAACAAAGCTATGAAGATTTTGTCGCATGTAATGCATGCTTAAATCTTTAGCAAAATACTACAATCCTCTTGCTTTCCATTTGATTTGATTTCCTTTTTTGTTCATTTTAATTTCAACTTCCGTGAATAGCAAGTGCCGATTTTCACTTTGAATGGTCTTTAAATACTTTCTTTTTTTTTTTTTTTTGATCTCTATGGTCCCTTTACAATGAATTTATGTTGCTTGTGTTGCTCTAAATTTAGTTCAGTTACGTGCTGCACTTTCGCTAGTTTGAAGCATCATAGTGTGCTGAATACCAAACTACCATCTAACCAGCAATGCCACTAACACACTGTGACTCTGTCAATGTGTCACTATGTATAGTCTTACCTGTGGAAGAACAGTAGAGAGTAAAATTTTAGCAAAACTTTAAAAGAAGAAGTTTAAGTTATACAGAAAACAGTTATCGGGGAGATAAATTTCTTTATTTTCAATGATTTTAACACTAATTTCTTTTTTTTTATTATTGTTTTAATCTCTACTGTAATTTTGTACAAAAAAAAAGTTTGGCTATACGTGTTCGGCATATATATTGACTTTGACGGTTGTTTGGTTATTATTTACTGTACTTTCTTTAATTTTTAATAGAAGGCTTATGATGCATGTACTCATGTGCTCATTTGTTGCGGTTGCAAGCATTCGCTGCAACAGAGCCAAACCATAGACGAGTTTACTGCTGCTAATCACAATGTCGATGCTGCAATTGTTGAATGTTATATGCTAAGCATAGTTGTGTTGCATTTGTTGTTGTTTTGAGTTTGGTTTTATTACGCACTGTTGTTGCTTTTGTTTGTTTTGGTTTTACTCGCATGTCAAGAGCAACTTCATCTTCATGCCACCGTTCATGCGTTTGGCAATGTTTTTCGCGTGTTTTTTCAAATATGCAAGCTTTTGTTCTTTTTTTCTGTTTTACAGCGACATGTGTATGTTGTTATAGGAGCAGCAGCAACAGCAATAAAGCAAAAAAAAGCAAGAAACAAGAGCCAAACAGTTAAAATAGGTTTTATTTGGAAAAAATGCCTGCAATGCTGTTGTCTTTACTTACTGCAGGAGAATGGCTTGTTATGACATTGAATTTGAGGCTTGGTAGCACGATGTTGGCGTTTATCTCTGTTTATGAATTTAATCCTACGCATACGTTTCAAAACAATTCAAATACATCTTTGATTTTTGCCTGTTGTTTTCACAGTTTCATTAAAATGAACCGAAGTGGGCATTTGAACGTAGAAATATTCCCGGATAGAAGAAAATGATTTAGAAATTGGAAATTTTCCTTTAGGAATTAAAAGCAATCAACTGATAAGCTGCATTTATCATCTTTTCTCTCCAATTATTTGCTTCAAAAACGCTATCAGCAAAAAGCAAGAGCTTTATATTGCTAACGGTTGCATGTATAAGACATTGACTGGCTTTAGAAAGTTGTTCAATTGTTGCATACTTTAAGGATATCAAATATCAATATTTATTTTACCTACCTAAGCTGTAGAAAGCCCTTTATCGGATTTAAATTTACTTTTCTTACCGATTATTTACGTGTATACATTATTTTATTATTTCAGCTTAATTTTTTAACAAGGATCCCGGGTTATTCATGAAAAGAGATTGTAAAACGCCTAAAAGTATGTTTTATATTCTCTCCTACTGCTACTGCCTTTCAATTGCATTGTTGTATGCTTTAATCTTTTCATCAATTATGTTTTAAGGTTGATTAGTCAAATTCAATCAAATAAATGTTCAAACGCTTATTCTTACGGCACGTGTCACATTCATTGATAAAGAAATACAATATGTTTGCCACACATTGTTCTGTTCAAAAAAACATATTCCGGGAAAAGAATTTCTATTAAGAAATTGTAAAATTTTATTGTGAATAAAAATCTTTTTCTAAAGAAAAAATTCTCTTCTGTTTCATTGCTTGTCTTTGTTATCGTTAAGGGGTTTAGCAAAAAGTAGGCCTCAGCTATTTATAGCCTATAATAAGGGATTGCGATAAAATTCTTCCAAAAAGGGGAAAACATAAAACAAAAAAATTTTACAGAAAATGGCATTTTGTTGCTAAACAAACATATTCCTTTTTGATTTAATATCAGCTTGTGTTGTTGAAAATCGAATAAAACTCAATGGTCTCTAGGATGGATATTCTACAATAAATCAATGCCAGGAATCTGTGCCAGTCCTATAATGATATGGTTTTGTGTGGACAAATTTTATGACCAGAATACTGATTTAAAAAATTGTTCTTTTCTTAAGGATGTAAGTAATTGTGTTGTTTCCTTTCAAGGATTGGAGGTGAAGTGATAATAGAATGGTTAGGAAACAAAAATCAAAAATTGTAATGTAGCAAACGAAACCATAACGAAAGCATTCTAAAGATATTCAGCTAAGGGTGGTGATGCATGACTACTACAGTAGAATCTTGTCTTAAGGGACATACATTTCAAACATTTTAATACGAATGTGGTAGCTTACGTGGAGCAAGTTCTTTTCTTTATTACAAATAAATATGAAGTTGCCATAGTCTAGTAGATACAGTATTGGCTTATTAGACAAGTGCCTGTAGTTCAAATCCGTGCTAAGACATCTCGAAGACAACGAAAATTGACTTTCTCTCAGCATTCTTTAGGCAAAAATTCGGAGAGAATTTAAAATTGCCATGTAAAGTTACTTTAGTCTGTCGTTCGTCAGGTCAACGTTAAAATATAGGTTCTGCTTCTAACGGATAAAATTTACGCATACAACATGGGTGGTGATGTGGCAAGCTAGGTTGTAATCCTGACTAAGGGATTGTATTGAAATATTAAGTAAGCATAAGGAATTTCAGGGAGAAGGTCATTGATAAATCTTTCAAGGTTTATGTATATTCCACCAGCAGACACTAGCTTTCGAGCTAAGACATCTGTAATATTGCGATTGCAAACTTCAGTTTGTCAATTGGACATTGAGGACACAGTAAATTAGTTGCGGTCTCATGAATGAGGCAGACTATTTCTGTAACAACTTTTGTCATACATATCTAGACTGGGGCTGAAATTTATGCTTTCTTAACTTTACGATAAAGAGAAAAATTACTCTCTTCTGTTCATAAAATTCATCACTATCAATGTTACAATAATGATTTACACGGGCCGGGCGTATTTTTAGTGGGATTCCAGCAAATGACTTCTGCAGGAACTGTGAATCTAAATTTGTTTTAAGTAATGAAGTCGCCGCAATCTAATATCAAGATATTGTAAATTTAAATCTTGAAAATCAAATTTTTTTTTTGTATTTTTGCGTGCCCCAGACGTATGAATAATATTATTACGTATTGAATAATAATATTAATTATCAATCATACGCCACGATTAATCAATGCGTCTGGAGTAAGAGAAGATTTTACTGAACACACAAAAATTGTTTTATGGCTTGTATTAATTGAAAAGCCATTCTTATTGAAGTCGCCGTTGTCTAGGAGAAAGTGTGTTGTCTTATTAGATGTGAGGCCACGCTTCAAACGCCTGGATCTCCAGCAAAACGAAATATGAAAAAACAATTATCGGCGACTTCATCTCAGCAGATTTCTGGCAAAAACTCTAAAAATAAAAATAAAAATGCCATGAAAAAGTTTCTCAAAAATCTGTCGTTCAGAATCGACTTTAAACTGTAGGACAACAATTTGGGTTGTAATGATCAATTATGTATGTAACAGAGATCAGCAATGAGTATTCAAAAGATGAGTAGAATCGAATCATACTCATAATTTCTGATACTAAAACGTATTCATACTTATTTTAATATCATGGAACCTCTACTCATATTCAAAATTTGAAGTACTCATCATATTCATACTTAACGTGTTGATGTTGTTGATTTCGACTCTCCATAACTCAACATATACACAAATTACAAAATAAGTATGAATCGCTTACGAACACTAAAATACTCACTAGAAGTTTGTGTGTTTGCTCTGCTTGCTGCTCTCTCTTTTTTGCTTATGTGTCTTTTTCATTTGTTCTAAATGCAACAACAACTAAGACTGTAAATTTTGAATGACTCGAATCATTTATAAGTATTTTTATGAATCTGAATGAGTATGCTTATGAATCAAACATATTTCGAAAGGTATGAGTTTGATGTCAAAGTTGTACGCATACTCATTGCAACCTGTACTTATAAATTAACATTGTAATGAGTACGAATGAACCAGAGTAGTTAGAGTTAAATTTCAATATTGTTGACTCACTCATATTCAAAATTTCATGAGGAGTTACGAGTAGTGAAAAAACGATTCATTGCTGATCACTGGTATGTAATTAAGAATGCTTTGCTTTTAAATTAACTGTTTTCTTAAGCTTCGTTTTTTATAGAATTCCTCTAATAAAAAAAAGAATGAAAAACAATCTCTTCAGTTTGTTTTAATTGAGTTCATAATTTCTACTTCCATTTTATAGCCAACAGAAATCTCTTATATAAGGCAGCAGGAGGACGTGTATGTTTAATTTTACTAAAAAAAAAAAAATTTAAAGGAAGAATTTCAATTAATTTCAGATTTTAACGACCACCAACACTTGCCGCTAACACTTCAAAAGTCCTTGTGTCCCTAACACGTCATGCCAACAGCACAAAAAAAGTGAAAGAAATTACAAATAAAGACGGCTTTTATCTGTGAAATTACCTGTGCAATGTAGTTTTTTGATTTCCTTTTTTCCCTTTTCTCCTTTTTTCTTTTAGTTTTCCTTTAAATATGCGTTTTGGTTTCATGGCTTCAATAGCTTCAATACTGTTCGAGGCTCTTGTATTTATGGCGCTATTAAGGCAGTCGAATTTCTAAAGAAGCCGCATGATTTGTGCAGCCAGTGATAAAAGGACCACCACCATCAGCTATTAACTGAAGTACAAAAGAGAGAACAAAAAGAAGTGGCCGGGAGAGAAAAAGAGAAAGTGTTTGAATGTCGTTTAGTGGTATGCTTACTTGTGTGCCAGTTTCTAGAAATTCTTTTCAAACCAATTTTGTTTTTTTGTTCTTGTTGTTGTTCTTGTAGTTATGCAGCAGTTAATGTTGCATGTTTAATACACATTTTTGTGTGCATGCCACACAAATGGCGAAATGCATGCTTGCTTGCTTGGTTGCACAGATAGTAATCATAAATGGCTTTAATCGTCTCTTAACAATTTTACTTTTGTGTTCTCCCTTTCTCTGTCTCTTTCTCTATTATCGTTGCCATTTCCAATCTCTTTACATTTGTAATTTGGCATCTTTGAAATGCATTCTCATATTGGGCTTTACTGTTGTAAAAACCATAAAAGAAAAGTCTTATGCTGGCGAATTTACAATTTCGAATCGAAAAATTCCTAGAAACAAATGATTGAAAGCGGCAGAGACCTGACCAAAGGGATTTGATTTGAAGATGCAAAGTAGAATGTAAATTATTTTCAGATATTAAAGGGGAGAGAGTATATAGCACCTTCAGATAACACAGATTGACAAAGTTTTAAAGGAGAATTATTCAGGAACCACATGACATACTTTTCTAAAGGATATTGTTACGTTTTTACATTTTAAAAACGTTTAAAATATGAGCTCGTAGATTACAAATAAAATAAAAATAAATTTGTGTTTAGATTTAATTAAAATTCTTTATTATTCGCACAATTCTGTGTGCCGCTGTTCACAACTTGATGTAACAACAACAATTGCTTTTCTTTGTTATTCCTCTGTTTATAGCCTTTGCATAAACAATAACAATTACTAAGCAATTGTTCGACAGATCTTTGTAACGGAGATCTTCAAACCACGATTACTCTCTTTAAACACACACGTTTTTACATTTTAAAAACGTTTAAAATATGAGCTCGTAGGTTACAAATAAAATAAAAATAAATTTGTGTTTAGATTTAATTAAAATTCTTTATTATTCGCACAATTCTGTGTGCCGCTGTTCACAACTTGATGTAACAACAACAATTGCTTTTCTTTGTTATTCCTCTGTTTATACCCTTTGCATAAACAATAACAATTACTAAGCAATTGTTCGACAGATCTTTGTAACGGAGATCTTCAAACCACGATTACTCTCTTTAAACACACCGCGCCTTCACACAACACTGACTGAACTTCACTCACTGAGACGCCTGCTTTGCCTTTCCTTTTATATGGCAAAGTAAACAGTCTGATGAATGTTCTTGAAGGCGAACGTTCAAGACTTCGCCTTCTCGAAATCTTAAATGTAAACAACAATTATTATTGTAGCGTTGTTGGTGTATTTCGTTTACATTTATTCTTGTAGTTTTGTTTGTGTATTTTTGTTTACTTGTTTACTATTTTTTTTGTGCTGGTGTTTGTTGTGCTATTAAACAGTACGACAATTTGAAAACAGATTTGTTTACTGAATTGTTTTGTTTTTGTAGCTTTTGTTTATAATTTTAATGTTAAGCGATGTAAAAGCAAAACACAAATATCTTGATTTTTCATTTTCGTAACAAATTTATTCGATTTAATTCAATTTCAAACGCTATATTGGCTATTTGATCAGTATTTATCAGACGTTAATTTAAGAACCTCGCAACCTCATTGACTCCTCTGTCCTGCACGTACAAGCACTACTCTCAGATCCGGATTTGAAGGATTTTAATACATTTCTTAACATTACTACTCCACTCTCGTTGACATGTTTTTATTTATTTTTTTTTCCGTAATTTTTGCTGCTTTTGATTGTATTCTTTTCCGAAGAAATTAAAACAAAAATAAAAGCAAGGGTTTGGAAAGAGGATACATAGAGAGAAAGAGAGAAATGCGACTGCCTTAATTAGGTTTGCGCGAATGCATTTTAAATGACAAAGTTTCGACGAAAAGTGGTTAAAAACTAAAAAAAACAGCAAACAGCAAATTAAACCATTTTGGCTGAGTTGCTTAAAAACTTTGTCGATTAACTGATGTGGAATCGACAGGGAAAAGAAGCAACAAAAGCAACACAGAACACGAACGAATGAACGAACTTTAATGTAATTTTGCTACCTTTAAAATGGCAAACTGTTATGATTTTTTAAAAGCCAATTATAGTTGTTGTTGTCATTGTTGCTGTTTTGATAACATTACTGCCATTGTTATTTGGTTGCCATTATAACTGTTGTTCTCGTTCGTATTTCTCTTTCTTTGCAAAATTGGGGGTTTTTTCTTTTTGTTTTTCTTTTTTGAAAATTTCCCAAAATGCTGTGCTTTTTTCAGTCAAAATAATAACAGAAAATAAGCAAAATTAGCCGAACAATATCGCCTGAGAGAAAAAGTTTTGCATTTGCAACATCAACCTGCAATTACTTCGCGTATGCCGGCACCGTTGTTGTTTGAAAAGTTTTGTTAATTTGATGTTGCGGCATTTTGAGTTCGTTTATTGCCAAAAACTTCAATTCACTACTGGTTAATGGCAACAGAAAAAAAACGTTTTTATTTCTTTAAATATTTGTCTAAACGTTAAGACCTAAGAGAAGTGAGCAAGTGAAATGAAAAGGAAAAATATCGCAGCTAAAATGTAATATTTCTGGCAAAACTTTACAATTAAAACTGAAATTTAAAGGAAAAAAACTCCGTCCAAAATGTTAGATTTGGAAAGTTTTCGAAAATTATTATTTTGTTGCTAGTTTTTCATTAACAAAAACCATTATGTTTCCAACATGGCTTCTCGAATTACAACTCTGTACATAATTTCTCAATATTTTCCTTTTATTCGGTCGAGCTAAGATCAGTAATGATTACAATTAGAATTTAAATACAACGATTTGTGGCAGACTTTCAAGTCATATCTGTGGAGACCGCGCCCTTTAATACGGACAATGACTTGAAGCACATTTGTTGTCATTTGGTCATTTGGTATACAATGTCTTTGATGAAGCCCTACAAAAAATTCTTACGGCTTCAAATCAAATCATTTCGCTGCCAAAACATAAAATTATTTTTTGTGGGAAGTTCTCTTGCTAAAGAGCCAAAATCGACTGAGCTGCGTAACTTGAATCGATTTTTGGAAAAAAAAAAATTGGGTAATGACTCTTTTAAACTCGTTTTCGAATAAAAACATCCTTGTAATGATACATCCAGACCACAATAAGCACTCAACAATTACTTTTTTCAGAATGAAAATGCTTTTCAACACTTTTTTTGGTTTCTCCAGCCTTCACATGTGAAAACATTTCTTGTTAACCGAACCACCGAATGAGAAATGAGTTGCATTGCTGTAGAAAATTTTGTTGTAAACATTAGCATTGAAGGCCTGTTGAAGCGTAGTGTGTTTGCTTGTTAGACGAGATCCCATGGTTCAAACGTCAAGTCAGACATTTCGAACAAAATATTTCTTCTGATGACTTTCTCTCAGCAGTTTTCTGAGAGTAAATAAAATTGCCATGAAAAGATTCCAAAAAATATGTTTTTCGCTGTTCGACTTTAAACTGTAGGTCCCGCCAATTAATAATTAAAATTAACATATACAACATAAGTGGTGTAAAAACTAGGTTATAATCCTGTTTGAAGGGTTATTATGATCACACTTTATGACATAAGCTCTATTACTTAAGCTTTTCAGTGGCCCATTCTGAACTTGTGGCTTTTTAATTTTCGTTTCTCACAATTTCTTAAATTTTTACCCACTTTAACTCAAATGCTCTCCAATATTCATATAAAATAAATGAAAGGCAAAAAAGAATTCGTATTCATTGTGAACAAATTTAAATATTAATTTGGTTTTTCCAAACAAATAAAAAATATAAAAAAAAATCAAATGAAACTGAAATGTAATAAAAATGTATGTAACGAGTGTATATACTCGGTGGCATACAAAAATTTCTGCTAAAAATTTCAATAAATCCACAGAAAATAATTTATTCAATAGAAAAGGAAATGTGCATATTTGTTTGTAGCACAAGAGTTGTTTAAACACAATTCCAATTTCTCAATCACTTGTCATATTTGAAAATTCTAAAGCTACCCCCTGCCTATATAGAGAATACATGTATAAAAAATAGAAATTTCACGTATGAGGACAAAGAGTAAATATTTCTTATTAATAAAAAATTAAATCAATAATCTGCTTAAAATAAAATAAAACAAAATAAATTATTTATAATACCACTGTTACGGGCATACTAGCAAAAAATAATAAAAAAAAAGAAATTTTTTGGAATATTTAATAGCCTACATGGTAATATTGGAAAAAAAAAATTTTTTTTCCTAAAAATGAAAACAATATGTTGCCATATTGTAAATTTAAATCTTGAAAATCTGATTTTTATTTAGTATTCTCGCATGCCGTAGACGTATGAGTAACATTATTACGCATTGAATAATGAAATTCAATATCAATCATACGCCACGATTAATCAATGCATCTGAAGTATGACGTAAGAGAAGATTTTACTGGCCACACAAAAATTGTTTTATGGCTTGTATTAATTTAAAAGCTATTCTAATTGAAGTCGCCGTAGTCTAGTAGATAGTGTGTTGGCTTATTAGAAGTGACGCCATGCTTCAAACCTCAGGTCAAACATCTACAGCAAAACGAAATATGCAAAAAATAATTCTTCGGCAACTACTTCTCAGCAGAGATCTGGCAGACTCTGAGAGTAAAAATAAAATTGCCACGGAAAGTTTCACAAAAATCCGTTGTTCGGGCTCGACTTTAAACTGTACGATCCTCTATTCGTGTATAAAATTAACACCCACAACATAAGTGTTGTAAGAAGCTAGGTTGTAATCCTGACTGCTGGATTGTAATGACCAATTATGTGTGTATAGTTATTGCTACGCCTATGAACAGTAACTGGATACTTCACGCCAGAGCTGGATCCTTCCCGCCATACTTGTTAATTCAAGGTTTTCTGTTGTATTTCCTACATTTCAAATATGAATTATAACGTAAAATCAATATCATGCAGGAGGATAAAACAAAAAGTTTCCTTTCCATATAAACACCAACAGCAGCGACAACATTAACAGTCCTGGACCAAAATCTTTCACTCAAATATGGTTTCTAATCTGATAAAATGTTGCCTGTTTTGGCAATCAGATTTGTAATGCTAATGCGATTGTAGTATTTAATTCAACTTATTATTGTAATTGAAATTTGTCTTCCATCTCTCCTATTATACGCTTTAATTATAATTTTTTTGAATTCTTGTTTTTCATTCTTCTCTACAAGGACATGAAGAAATAATTGAATTTGTTCCAATGGCCAGAAGATATTATTACAAATGTAAAGGAAACTTCAAAGTATAAACACAATCAAGACGACATTAATTACATAATTATGTCGTGTTGTATTCTTGCTATTTTAAATGGATTAAAAATATTTTCAGAAATTTAGAATGCAAAAATATGCCAGCCACTGGCAATACTTAAAATCCATTTAGTCATGTGTATGGAGCGGTGTAGAGATTTTAATTCGTTAATGCCTGACAGTGAAGCTGAGAATAAATCCGGGCAAGACCACAATAGTACCTACCATACACAAGAAGAAGAAAACTGGTTGAATTAAATATCATAGAAAATGGAGCAAAAATATTCAGAAATAACAGAGTAAAGTAAATTGACATGGACATGGCTCACATATAGAGAGTATCTCACGAAAGGCCGGACATACCGTAATGGTATGTAAAAGGCTTTGAGTAAAATTATAAACTGTATGTATACCATGATAGTAAGACCTACAATTTTACTGTGAGCAATTGTCTGGGCAGGTAGACAAATCTGTCAACAGCTTATATGGAGCTGGACAAGACTAGCGTGTGTTGGCAATGAGAGTCTGTCCTAGAGCAGAGCTGTATGCTCTGTTTGATTTTTGTCCGATTAAAATGATAGAGAAAGCTAGAGCTTTGAACACTATGCTTAGGTTCATTGGGGACTAGTCTAACATCAAACTTATTACGCGAATTCGTGATTATGCAATCGATTAGCCGACAGCTCACTCCTTAACTCCCTACAAAAACTTATTAACATACTGTTACGTTTTTACATTTTAAAAACCTTTAAAATATGTGCACGTAGATTGCCAATAAAATAAAAATAAATTTGTGTTTAGTTTTAATTAAAATTCTTTATTTTTCGCACAATTCTGTTTGCCACTGTTCACAACTTGATGTAAACAACAACAATTGCTTCTCTTTGTTATTCCTCTGTTTATACCCTTTGCATAATCAATAACAATTGCAAGACAAAATTATTCGACATATACATACTTGTAACGGAGATCTTCAAACCATGATTACTCTCTTCAAACACACCACGTCTTCACACAAAACTGGCTGAACTTCACTCTCTCACTCGCTCGCCTGCTTTGCCTTGCCTTTTATATGGCAACGTAAACAGTCTAATGAATGTTCTTGAAACGTTCATGTCTTCGCCTTCTCGAAATCTCTATAGATGTAAACATCGTTGTTTACGTTTATTCTTGTAGCGTTTGTTGTTGTATTTTTGTTTACTTGTTTACCATTTTTTATGCTGGTATTTGTTGTAGTATTTTTGTTTATAATTTTAATGTTAAGCGATGTAAAAGCAAAACACCACTACCATGATTTTTTATGTTCGTAACAATACATTGAATTCATTTAAATTTATGAAAGAAATTTCAGAAAACTCATATTAAAGTCTCCTCTTTAATTAAAGTTCCTCAAAAAGAAAAAAATACTTTACTTTTTTAGCTTACAGGCACTTTCATCACATGATAACAGCAGAGAGGAAACATCAACATAAGAAAAGTTAAAGAAAAGAAACGAAAAATTATAATAGAATAGCAGGGCATAGATGGATGTGTTAAAGATAAGGAGATGCAAACCAAATTTTGTCTATTTGCTGCGGAAAACCACCATTGATGTCTAACAGAGTAAAAGTTACATTGTAGCAGAGACTGTAGCAAGTGGGAGGGGCAATAACAGTGTTGAGTATGTGCTAAAATAATTTAATTTCATTTCATTTTGTTTCTCATTTTTCTTAACCATAAGAGAAAAGAAAAATTACCAAAAAAAGAAAGAAGAAAAAAAATTTAATGCTATGAAGTAAAACACATTGTATGGTAACGATATTCTATTTTGATGAAGTCATCACCCACATCATTTAAATTTTATCTAAAACCCTGGTCATTTATTCATTGTTTATGTTTGCCTTGGTCCATTGGGCTGATTTGAATGGTGGGTGGTTTACTAGCCTGATAATGTTTTGCTAAGTAAATTAGCAATGAATCTGTAAAGCTTTCTCTCCGCAACCATATTTAATAAGCCGGAAGAGGCTTTAAGCATTGCTGCTATGAATTTTATGGATAATGGCCCACCCACAATTGCTATTTTTAGCCGGTATCATTACTATAATTATCATTTAGATTTTGGACGAGTGCTAAATGAATATGTATTTGCTTTTGAAACAAAATAAACGAGTCAAGAGTCCGCCTCTACTAAACCAGCCTTCTTATAATCAAATAACAATGCGGAGTTTTTGTTTTTTTTTTCTTTTTTTTTTTTTTTTTGTTAGTGGGAGTTTTTTCCACAATATTGACAGTATTTCCCCAATTTGTTATGCAATATTTTGGAATATTTTGGCAGTACAGTGATCAAGTTGGTATACACAATTGGGAAAATGGATTGAAAAACTAAGTGTTCCGAATTCAATTCTAAAGGTTTCTATAATTGTTGGCTTTATGATGGATGATGGAAGAGACTTACATCAGAGTAAAGTTTACAAATTGTTTAAATTTATTTCAAAATAAATAATACTGTCACAAAAATGAAGAATCTAGATACTGGTCTTTTGCTTTTACATCACTTAACATTAAAATGGTTAACAAGTAAACAAAAATACAATAACAAACACTAAAAAAAATGTAAACAAAATACACAAACAACGAAGCCTCGCACATTCGCCTTCAAGAACATTCATCAGACTGTTTACTCTGCCATATAAAAGGCAAGGCAAAGCAGGTGACGGAGTTAGTGAAGTTCAGTCAGCCTTATGTGAAGACGCGCTGAGTTTGAAGAGAGTTATCGTGGTTTGAAGATCTCCGTTACAAAGATCTGTCGAATAATTGTCTAGTAATTGTTATTGTTTATGCAAAGGTTACAACCAGAGGAATAACAAAAAAGGCAATTATTATTGTTTACATAAAGTTGTAAACAGTGGCATACAGAATTGTGCGAATAATAAAGAATTTTAATTAAAACTGAACACAAATTTATTTTTATTTTATTTGCAATCTATGAGCTCATATTTTAAACGTTTTTAAAAGGTAAAGACGTAACAATACTTTGTTCGTAAATAAGAAGAATTATTGAGCTTTATAGGCTGGCTGATTGATTCATATGTCTTCAACAACAATGAAGGCCACAATATTAACACAATATACAGACATGATTAGAAATTTTACCCTACTTCGATTAGCTCGTATTCGCTGTCATGTGGTTTCAATAGGATAGAGTCACATACAACACAGCACACGCTTCAATTGATTTATTCAAAGAATCTTTTAATGAAAGTGTAATTTCACGTAAAAAATATCAAGAATCAATAAAAATCAAGAAGAACATCTTAACAAGGCATGCGACACTTTAAGAGAATCTATCATTGCTCTTATGAAACACATTTAATCTCTTGTTGACTAAAGCTAAACGCTAGTTGGAGAGTTTTTTTTGCTCAGTACAGAACTTAGTTAAGTGTTTTTCCTATTCCAACTATTTCAGTTGGCATTCATTTCATGCGTTAAATCCCAAAATCGATTGTGTTGAATAATAAGCACTCAACAATTATTTCTTTTTTTTTTTCGAATGAAAATGAGTAAATAATAAAAAACAAGAGAAAAAATTAAATCAATAATCTGCTTCAAATAAATACCAATTAATTATTTATAGCACAACTGTTGCTAGCATTATTTAAAAATTTTTGGAATATTTAATAGTCTACACGGTAATGTTGGAAAAATTTTTATTTTTCCTAAAAATAAAAACAAAATGTTACCACATTGTAAATTTAAATCTTGAAAATCGGATTTTTTTTCTTTACTATTCTTACATGCCGTAGACGTCTGAGTAATATTATTACGCATTGAATAATAAAATTCAATATCAATCATACGCCACGATTAACCACAAATGCATATGAAGTATGAAGTAAGAGAAGATTTTACTGGACACACAAAAATTGTTTTGTGGCTTGTATTAATTGTTTTAAAGGAAGACGCCGTCGGCTAGTAGATAGTGTGTTGGCTTATTAGACGTGAGCCCTCGGTTCAAACCCCAGGTGAGAAAACAAAACAAGAAAATATATTTCTTCGTCGACATCCTATCTGACGATTATTGGCAAAAACTGTGAGAATAAATAAAATTGCCAAGTAAAGGTTTAATCCTGGCTGAAGGATTGTATTGACTAAATATGTTTGCATGTAAGGATGTCATTTGTAATCTGATTTTGTGCAATATTTGCTTAAGAAATCCTACCAGTCACCGTAGTCTGGTACATAGTGTGTTGGCTTGTTAGGCGTGAGGCCGTAGTTCAAAGCTCAGCGCAAACATCAAACAAAACAAAATATTTATTCGGCTACTGGTGAGAGTGAATAAAATTGTAATGAAAAGTTTTTCAAAAATCTTTCGTTCGGAGGTGGCTTTAAAATGGAGCACCTGAAGGTGGTAAGCCTGCCAAAAGGGATGTAATGAGCAATTAAATAAGTGAAGTTAAGTATTTACTCTTTGCTGCCACAAAAAGTTTTCAACTCAAATTCCTTAAAAACGTAAATAAACTCATCATTTAAGTTCGGAAACTTTACTTCTGTATTCTCTGCTTTTTTTTGGTTTTAATGAGGCAGGTGTTCTATTTACCTTTTGTTAAGAAACAATTTTAATTACAGCCAAGAAATGCATGAAAAATAAACTCCAAAATTCCTATCTTTCTTAATTTCTTTATCAAAATATTCTGACTTCCTGACAAATTTCACATCACAAACAATACACAATGAAAAAAAGACAGAAAAAAAGAAATTAAAATTAAAATTCTTAACATTTTTAAAAGAAAAGAATTTAATTAAAGGAGTTAAACTTCTTCTTCTCTTATTTCTTCTTTGCATATGTAAAACTCAGTCATGTGTGTGTAGGTAAGGAAGCGTTTGTAATGCCTTGAATTATTTCAAACACTCATTTATTAACAACAGCAACAACAACACCTCCAGCAGCAGCCTATGCATAAGGCGTAAATGCCTTTCAAGCATTGAAACAAGGCAGAGCAGTGCCACCAGCAGAAACCAAAAAAACTTTTTTAATAAATTCTCTTTAAAAGCTTAACACCCAGCCAACCAGCAGCGTTATTAAATGAATACAATTGTGTACCACTGTTGTTACTCACTGTTCATGGGAATGTGTGGGGGAGGCATTAACCCGCAAGGAGATATATTTTAACAACAGACACTGACTAACTGACTTAAATAACGCACTTAACAGCAACATAAGATTCAATTATGCCACTACAACAAAGCAACATAATATCCACACAAAAAAAGCACTATAATAATAACAATAAGAACAACAACAATAATATACCACCAACATATATTTACGAAAATAAACTAAAAGAGGCAACATTTCATTGGGATGGTATGGCAATAATGATGATCAAGATATTCTCTGCACTGAGTTAGTAGTATTGCTGTTCTAATAACTGTTATTTCTATTGCTGGTGCTGCTGTTGTTGTTGTTATTGTTGTTGTGGGAAACATTTGCTTCAATAATAATAAACTAGAAACAGCTATGACAACAACAACAACAACTCTATAATAACAACGTCAATGTGAATGATGAAACACCAGCATGTAGTGGTAGTGGTAGTGGTAGTCGTAGTAGTGGTAGTGACACACACTGGTAATAAAAGTCACCAAGGATAGCTGATGTGAGAGATAGAGAGGAGAGAAATAGAGTAAGAAAGTGAAAACGTTAAAAAGTAGAATATGATTTTGTAATGGAAAATACAACATAATGCGTGATAATGCCACAGACAGATTCTATTTCCAAATGTACAGTGCACTGTAACAGAGAATAATTAAAACAAATTTTTTAACATGTGTTTTTAAAATGGGCATATAGATTATGAAATATTTTGGCAAAACAACAATATTGCCACTATAAAACTTATGTACATAATTAATCATTACAATCCTTTCTTTATCATAGCTTCTCACAATATCCATGTTGTGTGCGTGTTAATTTTATACATGAGTGGCAGGATCTAGAGTTTAAATTCATCTCCGAAAGACAGGTTACTGAAAAGCTTTCTTGGCAATTTTATTTGCTCTCAGAATGCTTGCCAAAAGACTGCTTTGAAGAAGCCGAGGAAGAAATATTTTTTTCATATTTTGTTTCGCTTCATAAGCATGAGCTGCAGTTTGAACCATGACCTCACGTCTGCTAAGCCAACGCACTTATTACCACGCTACAACAATTTCAACCATATCACCTCCTAACACAGAATTTTATTCCTGAAGAGACCCGTAAATGAATTTGAAGTTGAAAGATTTCTCATCCAAAAAAAAATACAAGAAATGCTTTCACATATTGAATCCCAGGTGCTTCCCTTAAAATTTTTTCCGGGTTACACAGCTAACATATTTTAAATAATCTCCTCTGAGTGTCAGTTGTTAGTAGTCACAAGTGTTATCACTCACTTTTTTACTAAATTACTATGCCACGATGTCTCAATTATAATGACTGTACCAGAGATCAGTAATTAATATTCAAAAAGATGAGTAGAATCGAATCATACTCATAATTTCTTATACTTATACGCAATCATACTTATTTTAATATCATGGAACCTCTACTCATATTCAAAGTTTGAAGTACTCATCATATTTATACTTAATAACATATACTTATACTTAATATATATACTTATTGACTTCGACTCTCCATAACTCAACATATACACGAATCACAAAATAAGTATGAATCGCTTACGAACATTAAAATACTCACTAATGGTTGTGTGTCTGCTCTGCTTGCTGCTCTGTCTTTTTTGCTTATGTGTCTTTTTTTTTTTTTTTTGTAAATGCCTAACAACAACTAGGACTGTAAATTTTGATGAATGATTTGAGTCACTCGAATCACTCGAATCATTTATAAGGATTAAAAGAATTTGTTTACAAGAATAAATGTAAACAAAATTTGTTTGTGTATTTTGCACTGCAATAATAAATGTAAACAACGATGTTTACATTTATAGAGATTTCGAGATGGCAAAGTCACGAACGTTCGGCTTATGAGTAGGCTTATGAATCAAACATATTTCGAATAGTTTGATGTCAACGTTGTACACATACTCATTGCAACGTGTACTTATAAATCAACGTTGTAGTGAGTATGAATGAATCAGAGTACATAGTTAAATTACAATATTGTTGCTCCACTTATATTCAGAATTTCATGAATGGTTATGGTAAATGAATTGATTAATGGTAACGTACGATTCATATTGAATATCATTATTCAATACGTAATAATATTACTCATACGTCTGTGGCATGCAAGAATACCAAAAAAAATCTATTTTCAAGATTTAAATTTATTTTGTTTTATTTATATTGTTTTTATTTTTAGGAAAATAGGATATTGTTTCCAATATTACCATGTAGGCTATTAAATATTCTAAAAATCTTGACCATTTCAGGCTAGTATGCCTGAAACAGTTGTATTGTAAATAATTAATTGGTATTTATTTTAAGCAGAAGTTTCTTTTTTTTTGTTGAATAATTTTGTCTCTTTTCTCTTCTGTCAGCCTGTAAATAACTCTAAATGCTGTTCAATGAACACAAAAAGTCAATGTCAATTGGTAAAATGAACAAAAAGAAAATAACAGAACCATGGCATCCTTCAAAAATATGTAGCTGCAATAATAATGACAAGAATGTTGGTGCCACAAATAGCATGCGATGTGGGCAACAATAACGTTACATGAAAGGCACTGTAGCAGACTTAATGAACTAGAAAGTAAGGCAAAGCAAAAAGAGAAAAAGAAAGCTCCTCCAGAATAGTTTATTTGTTTGTTGTATTAATTAACACATACAAACATAGAAACACTGAAAGGAAAGACGAAACAAAAAAAACTACCCACAACTATTTCTCTCTTACACAAGCCAATGAAGAACCACAATTTAATTTAAAATTTTTTGGTTCGTTCTCTGATGCTTTAATACCCATCATCTCTACGTAGTGAAATTTAAGCTCGAAAAAGTCTTTAATGATTTACTTTCACTTTTACAGACAGTGAAAAGCGTCATCACTTACTTAACACACAAACACACACACATTTATCCAATTATGGCATTAACATTGGGTTGGTTGCGTTGAGTTGCGTTACGTTGCGTTAAGTTGTATGGCGTTGAAAGCATTACTAAAGCATTGACGAAAAGTAGCAATCACACTAAATGCTCTTAATGAGTACATTACAAAACACAACACACTCTCACTTTCACACACATACACAGAGAGAGAGATAGACTGAGAAATGTATGTACACATACAGAAGTATACGAGTACCATATATACTCTGGTTCTCAAACAGTGTGTAAGTATGTCTGAGAAGAAAAGCTGCTCATTAAGCAATTTGCTAATGTATGGCATATATAAAGGAAAAATATAAAGGGAAAAACTGTAAATGCGACTACATTACACTGTAAAAAACAATTTTTAAGAGTGTAACGATATCCTAAGAACGATTTCAGCAGCTTATCATTGTCAGCGAATAGCACTATGGGGCGATAATTGCTAATTTCCTCTGAACTGAATTTTATGATTAGGACATCAACGGTATGCAGTATTCAACATAACGGCTCACGTCACATTGGATATCTTACACGAACGAATTGAGGGCATTGTCATCTCACTTGGTTGTAATGTGATCTGGCCTGTAACACTTTTTGTGAGGTTTCCTTCACACGCTGGTGTCTGTAAATAAGGCTTAAAGCCAGCATAACTCATGTCATCGATCAAATTCAGCACGATATATGCGCCAGATTTATGTAAAATTGGACATTTCGGATGCACTCCATCCAGATATTTCAAGCGAAAAGAAATTTCGATGATATCTCACACAGACTTCGTTGTATTTTAATTTAAAAATAGGAAGCGTTTAATAAAAGGATCAAGTGTAGATTTTACGGGTCTCTTTGGCCTCTATGTCAACCTGGAAATATGTTACAACGCCTTCTGTAGAAGCTGTACCGATGAGGAAGAACGGGAAACACCAGAACATTTTCTCTGTGATTGTCTGTCGCTTGAGAAATTAAGCAGAAAAATTTTTGAGCATCCAGAATTCATTGATAGAACGTATCTAGCCAAGGCAAATTCATTTTCATAAAACTCTTGTATTCGCCGTAGTGTAGTAGGTAGTGTGTTGGCTTATTAGACGTGAGGACACGATTCAAACCCCAGGTCAAACATCTCCAACTTAACGAAATTATGAAAAAATATTTTCTTCGGTAACTTTCTCTCAGCAGATTTCTGGTCAAAACTCTGAGAGTAAATAAAATTGTTTCTCAAAAATCTGTCTTTCGGAATCGACTTTACACTGTAGGTCCCGCCACTCATGTATAAAAATTAATACACACAACATAGGTGGTGTGAGAAACTAGGTCATAATCCTGACCAAAAGATTGTAAAGACCAATTATGTGCGTAGGAGTAGCTAAGAGATGCTAGCCAAGAGTTGAGGGGAGATGTGATATTGGTAAACAATGCCCGTTCATTCAACCTAACCTAATCTAAGTATAGACTACGTTTGTTACGTTTTTACCTTTTAAAAACGTTTAAAATATATAAGCTCGTAGATTGCAAAATAAAATAAAAATTAATTTGTGTTCAGTTTTAATTAAAATTCTTTATTATTCGCACAATTCTGTGTGCCACTGTTCACAACTTGAAGTAACAACAACAATTGCCTTTTTTGTTATTCCTCCGTTTACACCCTTTGCATAAACAATAACAATTATTAGACAATTGTTCGACTGATCTTTGTAACGGAGATCTTCAAATCACGATTACACTCTTCAGACACACAGCGTCTTCACACAAGACTGACTGAACTTGTGATAGTAATGACTGAAATTTCGGTTTACGGGTGCCCTATTTAAAGGAATTCTTTAACAACAGACAGGTGACTATTCAGTCTGGGAGAAGATTTATTTTTCAAGTGTAGAAAATATTAAAGCCTCTGTCTGTGTGTGTGTGTGTAACTCCATGAATGTTTACGCATTTTTGTACACCAGCGAATATCAATTATTTTGTTAAAAGCTCTTGCACACATACACACATACAGCCATAAATATATCGCCATGCATTACACTTAATAATGTATGTATGTGAGTACCATATTTTGTATGTACGTGTTACTTACTTCACTTGAACATACTTATGCTTATGTAAAGAAGTCTGTTGTGCGTAAATGTTTATGTAAGTGGCGTGTATTTAGCATGTATGTTTCACATATTTTTTGGAATTTTTTTTTTCGACTTTTGCCATCTCACAGCCACGAGCAGTTAAGTTTTGAAAACCACAAGACAAAACAGGAACAAAAACAAAAAGAAAAAGTGCTTCAAAAGACAAGTAACAAGCATCCCATTGAGGCCTTTTTGGTGTAAAAGCATTGCATGCGTTGCCTTCTACACTTTGAAAATGTGTTAAAACAATTAAGAATGTATTGTGCAGGCAATAATAAATTAAAAAAGTCACATTCTTTAAAAAAAAGAATATTTAAATTTTTAACATAACAGGCTGTGTCAAGAAGAAAAAAAGCGAAAATAAAGAAAAGAAAACTTTTCATGTTCAAAATTTTAATTTTCTGTTTTTAATTCTTGACATCTTCATTGAAATTCTTAATCCAAACCACTGCCGACTGCCACTGTCCCTTACAGTCGAACAGAGATACAATATTTGCCACAATAAAAATGTAAAGAAACTGAGGAGTGTTGTAAAAAGTGTAGCAGTTGCCGTAAAAGTTTATTGACTTTCACTCGTTCATGTTTGTTTTCCAGCATGGCCTGCCACGTGTTGTATTCTTGACGTACATACTTTCTGGACATACTTTCCAAATACTTTTAATGTAGATTTCTTCTCTTCTTTTTGTGGACGAGAGAGAGAGAGATGGAAAATTTGTAAAAGTCTTAAAAGTTTGTCGGTCTCGTTATTTAATCCGTAAGCTGTTTGAGATTTTTTATTTTTTAATTTTCTCATTCCTAATGCCTGCATAATTAAACCGCGTACTTTTTCTTAGGCTGCAGCTTAACTTAAGTGTTGAAGCAATTACATGAGGTTTTCTTTTCATTTTAATTAAGCCTGTTGAGACTCTTGGCGACATTTGCGACATTTTTGATGACGTAAAAAATTTTGTTTCGAATTTGAAATTCAAAAGAAAAGAAAAGATTCGATTTCAAATAAAATGTTTTATTTTTTTTTTTCGTGTATAAATGGAAAGTTTGGAAATAAAATTTGTGGGTATCCTTTATAAACTTGCTTTTACATCGCTTAGCATATTAAACAAAAATATAACAGCAAACACCAGGATGAATGGTAAACAAGTAAACAAAAATACAACCGCAAATGCTATAAGAATAAAAGTAAACAACGATGTTTACATTGAACATTCTCCTTCAATAACATTCATCAGACTGTTTACTTTGCTATATAAAAGGCAACGCAAAGCAGGCGACTGAGTTAGTAAAAGTTCAGTCAGTCCTGTGTGAAGACGCGATGCGTTTGAAGAGAGTAATCGTGGTTTGCAGATCTCCGTTACAAAGATCTGTCAAATAATTCTCTATTAATTGTTATTGTTTATGCAAAGGGTGTAAACAGAGGAATAAAAAACAAAGCAATTGTTGTCGTTTTCATCAAATTGCGAACAGTGACACACAGAATTGTGCAAATAATAAATATTTTATTTGCAATCTACGAGCTAATATTTTAAACGTTTTTAAAAGGTAAAAGCATAACAATATTGTTGTTGCATATAGAGACCAGCAGAGATATGTTAAAACCATCAAAACTACTAATGTATCCTCTTTAGCCTTTGGTAACGTATTAAGAGATAAATTGGAATTGAAATCTTAAAAAATAAAAACAAGTACAAGCGGTACATTAGAATGTACTTTACATTGGTAATAAGGAACGTGCACATGCATGCTAGTGGAGAATTTGAACAAAACAAATGAGATCAAAATTTTCCCTTGTTCCACAGCAATCACTAGACATTTTCATTGAACAAAGTCTAAGATATTCTCCTTAAATCTACTGTGAATAGTAGGGTGGGAAAGATCTCCACCTTGCAAGTCCATCTGCCTGCTCATACATAGTTGATCATTCCAACCCTTTTGTCAGGATTACGACCTCGCTTCTCACGTCACTCATGTTTTGTGTGTTAATTTTTACACATGAGCAGTGACACCTACAGTTTTAAATCGACTCCGAACAATAGACTTTATTTACTTGCAGAGCTTTTGCCAGAAATCTGCTGGGAGGCAGTCACCGAAGAAATAGTTTTTCATATTTCATTTTGCTGAAGATGTCTGACCTGGGGTTTGAATCGTGGCCTCACGTCTAATAAGCCAACAAATTACCTACTACACTACGAGGATTTCATCTGCCTGCTCACTGCGTTGAATTCCACATAACAATATTTCCCTTGCCTATCTGATTCAGTTGGTCCAAACTGTCGCATATTCTTCTCAAGTTTCCTTATATGATACAAGTGCTCGAATGGCGGCGTATTTATGTGGAATTGAGCATATTTTTCAATAGCATAAGATTCTGCTTGGCAAATACTCGTAATTTTTACCATCGATTCTGAATATTTTACTCTGGTACTAAATACCCCCGCTCTTGTCACACAATCTGTCCTGTACCCATTCGTATATCACACAGATATAAACGTTTAAAGAGTTTGAAGCCTCCACATTGCTTCATTCATGCTTTTTATTCAAACTGCCATTCACTCAATTTATTAGGTCACTCAATTTATTAGATTCCTCAGTTTAGGTCTTCACTTCCATATACAATGGGCTTAAATGCAACAGAATAGATTCTCATTGTCTGAGCTATGTTAGGAAAACAGTGGGTAAGACTCTGGTAAGTTTTTTAAAACCTGCATCTAGGGACACTTTATTGGTCTCTTTAATATACAGTTTAATTGTGCCTTCAGTACTATGCACCCTTAACTCATCAGTTTCACTATTATGAGGTTTCTATGCTCGAAATGAAGATCAGCTTAAACTTCGCTTACAAAATCAAGCCAATCAAGCCTAAAAGTATTTTCTAACAATAGGTTAGGTTAGGTTACTCTTCAATAGAGCAAAGGCCACCGGTGAATGGGCACTTTACAAAACCAAAAAGAGGGAACTTAAATACGCTGTAAGGCGGGCGAAGAGTGCTTCGTGGAGGAACTACTCAGAATAAGGTTCTTCATTTACAAATGCTCTGCTTCTTGGTGGTGGATGTACCTTCATTTCTATTTATGTAAAGTAGAGTCACAACACATTACAGCATTTTAGTTGTAATCGTGGTTTGAAGATCTCTGTTACAAAGATCAGTCGAACAATTGTCTAGTAATTGTTATTGTTTATGCAAAGGGTGTAAACAGAGGAATGACAAAAAAGCCAATTGTTGTTGTTTACATAAAGTTGTGAACAGTGACACACAGAATTGTGCGAATAACAAAGAATTTTAATTAAAACTAAACATAAATTTATTTTTAGTTTATTTGCAATCTACGAGCTCATATTTATAAAAAAAAACGTAACAATATGAAGAGCTGACAAATTTTTATGGCCCAAAAGAAATAAAATCTGTTTTATGGTAGACTTTGAAATAATTATTCAAAGTCCATAAAAATACATTGATTTTCTTCGATTTGTTCTTGTTATTTGAAATGAATTTAAAATTCATTTTCTTTGCCTATAAATTACGCATTTAAAGGAAAACTTTTATGACTTTTATGTTAAGAATATAAAAATCGCTTGGAAATTGCGGGGCCTCAAATAGAAAAACAAAGTTGCCTTTACTTTATTGCCATTGGATTGTAAAGCCGTTTTATGACTCAAATGCTCGTTTTAAGAACTACATTTCTGGTTGATTTTTATGAACATTTCTAATGCATTTCGTTAAGTGTATGGCAGATATTTATTATGCCAGGAATTATTTTAATGTGCCTTTGCGTTTTCTCTTTGTTTTTTCATTTTTTTTTTTTTTTCATTTTTTTTTTTCTTCAAGTTGATACGGCTTAAATATCTCATGTTCTTATATACATGTATACAACTTAACATTTTTAGTGAACATAAAAGAGTGTGTGTACACATGTGTAACTGTGTGTGTTTATAAGTGAACGCACTTTTGTGTTTTAGCTTTTGAAGCTGCTCATGTGTGTGTGTGAGTGTCTAAGTATCTAATCAGCTACTAAATGTCCCTAAATGTATGCGATAAAATTAATGTTTCTCTCTCATTCCCTCTCTTCCTTTAACGTATTGTTTTTAGTTATACTGGCATTCAATTTGTTTCTTACTTTCATTTAGATGAGCATTTGTTTATGTAAAACAACAACAACAACAAAAACAACAACTGTTTTGAGAAAAATATCAGCAGCAGTTACTTCTACACCTACAGCATCAAAATCAAAAACACAAACACAAGAGTCATCTCTCGACAAGTAGTTTACGTAAGTAGCACAAGTACATGAATTATTGTCATAGTATAAGTGCGTATGTGTAAACAAAAAACAAAAAAAGAGAGCATAAGCCATAACGGAATTCATGCATTATTACTGTGAATCGAAATCAAAATGCTAAAGACCACTGAGACTATATAAGAAGAGAACAAAAATTCTACTTTTGCTTTGATTTCAAACAACAAAATCTAAATTAGAGAATAAAAGCAAAAGAAGTTTAATGTTATTGGAATCTTTTATTGTAAAAGAAAAAAGAAAGAAAGAAAGACAAGAGAGAGAGAGCGCATAAACTTTGAATGTAGATGTATGTACGTTTGAGTGTATGTACGGTTGTGAAATGAGCATAATTATTAGCACATCATTTCCTGTAATTCGAAACAAATTCTCATGACGTTTTAATTCATTTAATGTGGCATGAATGTTTTCAATTGTGCATCAATAATTTGATAAACGAATTTTGTTGAGATTTACAAAAAAAAAAAAAAAAGGGGTAAAAATTTTATGTGAAAAAATTAGGAAACTTAAGTTCTGAAGAAATGTTTAAATATGTTGCAAATATGAATGAACATATTTATTGTATATAAAACTCAAGAATGATTGAGTCACTACAGATGACATTGTTTGATCGGAGATGAAATATTTGGAACCCGTCAGAAAAATCGTGGTTGTCTTCCAAACGGATGTCTATGGTCAATTCAACATGTATTGAAAGTGTAAAGAATGGGAATTACAGACAGACAGCCATCCAAGCATTCGCATACTTGCGTCATACGGGGACACACGGCAATGAAAAGATAGATGAGCTCGAGAGGAGATGAGTTTTTACACAGCTGATGGAAATTTAAACTTTCTATTGGAGTGGAAAAGGATATTTGAGAGCTTATACTTGACGGAAGGGAAGACGGAGACAATTAGAGACTTCCTTCGAAGCAAATGAACTTGAGGAACGTGTTTGTTGGCAAATTACAATGAGAAACCATGTGAGCCATGCATTACACTGTACAGAAATAGCATGAGAATAGTAACTGGTTGAAGTCGCCGTAGTCTAGTAGGTAGAGTGTTGGCTTTTTAGACGTAAAGCCCGGGTTCGAATCCCAGGTCAGGCATCAAAATGAAATATGAAAAAAATATTTCTTCGGCGATTTCCTCTCAGCAGATTTCTGGCAAAAAACTCTGAGAGTAAATGAAACCTGCTACCTCTGTCGTTCGGAGTCGACGTTAAACTGTAGGTCCCGCCACTCACGTATAAAATTAACCCACACAACATGAGTGGTGTGAGAAGCTAAGCCGTAATCCAGACTGAAGGGTTGTAATGGCCAATTATGTATGTATGTGTATTACCGGTTACTGTAGACTTAAAGAACACTTGACTAAAAGAGGGATTTCCTCGGACGTAATATGTAAATTCCGTGAATAATTAGAACACATGCCCGGAACCTATGCGGCATTACTTTACCTTAGTAGTACACTTAATAAAGGGTGATTTTTTAGCTAATATCTTTTTGGCAATACTAGTTTAAACAGCTCACGCACGTTTCGTGTTTCGTTTCACTGTCAAACATCTTCAGTTTGGTCTATAATTTAACCATGAATTGTCTTACAAACGAACAACGCTTGCAAATCATTGAATTTGGCATCATTGGACCGTACTTCTTCAAAGATGCTGCGAATCGTAACGTAACTGTGAATGGTGAGCGCTACCGTGAGATGATATCCAACTTTTTTTTGCCCAAAATGCAAGAGCTTGACTTGCATGACATGTGGTTTCAACAAGACGGTGCCACATGCCACACAGCACGCGTAACAATGGACTTAGTGAGAGGTGAGTTCGGTGACAATTTTTTTTCACGTTCGGGACCGGTCAATTGGCCGCCTAGATTGTGCGATTTAACGCCTTTAGACTATTTTTTGTGGGGCTATGTTAAAGCTCATGTCTATACAGACAAGCCCGCTTCAATTGACACATTGGAAGACAACATTGAAGCATTTATTCGTGAGATACCGGCCGAAATGTTGGAAAGAGTATGCCAAAATTGGACTAAGCGGATGGACCATTTGAGACGCAGTCACGGTCAACATTTGCATGAAATAATCTTCAAACATTAAATTATATGGACCGTATTATCGATTCAAATAAAGATTTCATGCATTTTTCTGAATTTTATGTGTTTTTTTTTTGAAAAATTTTCCTATAGCTCTTAAAAAATCACCCCTTAGTTGAGTGCATATTAAGTACTAGAGTACTAGGGAGTTAATCTTACTGCCACTTACTGTGACACATTTTTAAGGTTTTACGTTACACAGCAGATGAGGCAAAAGTACACAACAGGCAGGCGATTTATAAAAATTGTTTTCAACAGCTAATGCAACCGAGGTGATGATTGTGATGATTTGGTGATATATTGCAGACTTTTGTTAGCTAATGTTTGTTTAAAACGCATTACTTGTGTTCGGTACTAGCTCCCAATGATCGTCTGAACGGATTTAAACATTCTTTGTTCATAAGTAGGCCCCCAATTGATTTAACAACATATTGTTACGTTTTTGCCTTCACTTTTTTATTTATTTTTATTTGTTTAGTTTTAATTAAATTTCTTTATTATTCGCACAATTCTGTATGCCATTGTTCACAACTTTATGTAAACAACCCTCTGCATAAACAGGAACAATTACTAGACAATTACTCGACAGATCTTTGTAACGGAGATCTTCAAACCACGATTACTCTCTTCAAACACACCGCGTCTTCACACAAGACTGACTAAACTTTTACTAACTCTGCTTTGCCTTGCCTTTTATATGGCAGAGTAAACAGTCTGATGAATGTTCTTGAAGGCGAATGTTCTTTACGTTGCCTTCTCGAAATCTCTATTAAGGTAAACATCATTGTTTTCATTTATTCTTGTAGTGATGTTGTTGTATTTTTGTTTACTTGTTTACCATTTGTTTTACTGGTGTTTGTTGTCATATTAAGCAGTACGATAATTTGTAAACAGATGTGTTTACTGCATTGTTTTGTTTTTGTAGTTTTTGTTTATAATTTAAGGTTAAGCCATGTAAAAGCAAAACACCAGTATCTAGATTTTTACGTTTTCTTAACAATATTCCTGTAATCCAACATTAACAACGAATTTCAATTTCTCTAATAAACAGCATGAAAATGTTTAGAACTTAAGGTAAAATGCTAAGATTTTCGTCCTTGAGCTTTAAACCTTTTTTATGGTTACCTTTTATCTTATCGGCCACCTTAACAACATTTTATTACAAACATTTTTAATTTCTTTTCTTACCAGAGTCATTAAAGTGTCCCTCTTAAAGAGATTAACTTTGGTACCTGTTTAAACGTAAGCATTACGAGCACATAAAAAAACCATTCAAAAACGAAAGCTAACAATGTACAGCATCATTCGAAACAATCTTCTGTTTTTGTGATTAAAAAATAATCGACCAAAGTGATTTTTTTATGAACCACAACGAACACACAACAGCTTAGAATATTAAAAAGAAAAGAAAATGATAAAAAGTGTCATTAACAAAGGAAACAGTGTAAAATTTTTTATTCGTCTACCACGCTAGTAAATGACAAGGAAGTCTATAAAATCTAATGCCAGGTTTAAGCACTTGCTTGCTCCTATACAAAGGCATTTTAACTTAAACGTCTGACATTATGCTTAAAATGTTATAATTGTTGGTGTTGTCGGTGGCATTATGGAGGAGCTGGTGCAAAAGCGTTGAAGACAAAGCTGTCAAAACATTTGTTTAAGCAGATGGCTTTGGCTTTAAACGTGTTAAAATATTTTGACGACCATTTCTGTTTTGGTAGTTACAGGCGTCAGCAATATTGGCCCAAGGAAAACGTAGGCAAAGGAAGAGATTAACATCTCTGAATCCTTTTTTGTTTTGTTTTTTTGGTATCCTTCTCTTTAGTATTACGCGGTACAATAAGAATATTTTAAACAAAAAGCCTTCACACCAACAATGAGATTGTGGTTGAAAGAGACTAACTTTTGAATGAAATTTTAATAAAATTAAGCAGATAATTCAATGATTTTGTCATTCTACGCTAATGTCCTTGAAGACACACACACACACACATACTCGTGAAATACTCAATTGTACACACACACAGGCACATGGATACTCAACTGAAACAAAAGCGAACAATTATTCCAGGAGCACGGAGACAAGAAAATAAACAATGAATGGCAATACACATGCAGTGTAATAAGTGAGTGTGTAAAACAGAAAGAGAGAGAGAGATAAAGAGAGTGTAATACTGTTTGTAAATGTACCGTTATCTTCAAATAAATGATGGTTTGTTAAATTATTCCTTGGCTTTAAGTGTATACACACACACTTGAATATGAATGGAAGTTTAGGCGCGCATGTTTGCTTCTCATTTTATAAAAAAAAAAAATTTAATTTTGTGGTGTAAGTTAGGCTGTCATTACCGTAGTATTTTGTAAGGACAATATCAACAACAACAATAACCATTAAAACAATTTTACTGCTACTGTTAGTGCGTGCGGGTAAATGTATTGTGCGTGTATTGTTTGTAATTAAAACCACAGGAATTACTTTTTACAATACAATTATTTGTGTTTTCCGTTGTTTTACTTCACTTCAATACGACTTTATCTCTACTGGTTTTATTGTTATCATATCGTTCCACCACTGTTCTGATATTAATATCAGCCGTTATTTTTACCACAAATTAAAATTAAATTCTATTTATTATTATAATTTCAATCATTTTTAATTAAAGTTGAATTACGCAAAATACTCGCTTATGAATCAATAAACATCAACACCATCATCATCATAATTATGTATCATTTTGATTGATTGCATCAATAGCAGATCAACGCAAAAGAATCTGATTTAAATAAAATAAAATGAAATAAAATTAATAATTCATCGTATTACAAATTAAAATAAAAATTCCTTTGAAATTGTAAAAATTATGAATTTTAATTAAAAATATAGAATGTTTACAGTATTATTACGTAAGTTATTATATTTCTATCCAACATCATAACGTTCTTTTGTTGCAACAATACATTCATCACACTCCGGTTTCTATGGAAACTTTGTAAGGCTGTTAACAAAATGAAAAGGTTTCTGGGAATGTTACAATTAATTATGCATTTAAGTATGCATTGTTACTCATGTGATGTAAAAAAGTGATGAGTATATAAAAATCTGTTCGCCACTGAGAAAATCAAATACAAAAATACTTGGGCGAAAACTTTTTTCGTATTACGAACATTGACGAATTTAGTCTTGCTATGGAAACACGTTGTAGTCGTTGTAGTCTAGTAGGTAGTGTGTAGGCTTACTACGCGTGAGGTTCAAACCCAAGATTAGGCATCTCCAACTATAAACAAATATTTCATCGACGACTACCATTCAGCAGATTTTTGGTAAAAACTCTGTGAGACTAAATAAAATTGGCATGAAAAGTATCTCAAAAAAAAATTTCGTCTTTAAACTGTAGGTGTCGCCACTCATGTGAGGCTAGGTCGTTATCCTGACTGAAGGATTGCAATTAAAAATTATGTACGAGTCTGTAAGAGTCTGTTCATCTCTGACTTTTGCAGAGTGTTTGTATATGCATTTGCTAAAGCCTGACTCTGGTACGATATGGCTTTCTATTACTTACTTACGTTTTCTCTAGTCTAATGCAGAATACAGAATATAGGATCGACTACTAAAATCATTAAAATTTCAGGCTAGTTTCCATCCAACAATGCAATTGATTTTTACAAATAGTGTTTATTGAATTCAACTAAATAGGAGAGTCACATCATACTTTAGGTAACATGTCTGCTTTCGTCTGAACAGAAGATCTACTTTAGTAATCACTGAATAAAAAAAATGCAATTAATGCTGAGGAAACCATAGTTGTATATACCTTGTAAAAACCTTTAAAATATAAGCTTCTAGATTGCAAATAAAATAAAAATAAATTTTTGTTTAGTTTTAATTTAAATTCTTTATTATTCGCACAATTCTATGTGCCACTGTTC
Source organism: Sarcophaga caerulescens (assembly GCA_927399465.1). Classification (NCBI taxonomy): domain Eukaryota; kingdom Metazoa; phylum Arthropoda; class Insecta; order Diptera; family Sarcophagidae; genus Sarcophaga; species Sarcophaga caerulescens. Next base: position 108,462,632 of record OV656872.1, on the reverse strand, counting down.
ACAACTTGATGTAAACAACAACAATTGCTTTGTTTAGTATTCATCTTTTTACACTCTTTGCATAAACAATAACAATTGCTAGACAATTGTTCGACAGATCTTCGTAACGGAGATCTTCACACCACGATTACTCTCTTCAAACACACCGAGTCTTCACACAAGACTGGATGTTTACTAACTCCGTTGCCTTGCCTTTTAAATATATGGCATAGTAAAGAGTCTGATGAATGTTCTTGAAGGCGAATGTTTGTGTCCTTGCCTTCTCGAGATCTCTATAAATGTAAATATCGTTGTTTCATTATTGTTGGTTGTGTATTTTGTTTACATTTATTCCTGTAGTATTTGTTGGTATATTTTTGTTTACTTGTTTATTATTTTTTTATGCTGGTGTTTGTTGTTATATTACGCAGTGTTATAATTTGTAAACTTATATATTATATTTTAAATTTAATACATTATGTCGTTTTATTAAAATACAATAAAAAGAAAATATTTGTACTAAATAAACTTGAAGATATTTTCATAAAAAAAGTATTATTAAGTGTACTTCATTAGTAATTTTACTGTAAAATAAATTCTCTTACATTACATGGCCAAATACTCAACAATTTATAATTTTAAAAGAAATACTTTTATTGTTTCAAGTTTAAGATGTTTTGACGTCTACAATCAAAGCAATTAAATTTTCGAAACTCACTTTAAAACAATCAATTAACTTTTGTCCTTCAAAACAATTTCACAAAAGAAATCATTTCAACTGATGACGACACGTGTCCTTTGACAACGATGCTTTAAAATATTGAATTGTTAATAATAAAACAACAATTGTTGCTAAACAACCTTTGAACTCTGAATTAGGATAAGGACATAAAATCTCAATTTTAATTCAAAAACCTAAAGTCAAACACATATTATGGAGTACTATGCTAAGGATTGCATGGATCAAATAATTTATTTATGATTAGTTTTTCCACAATTATTGGATAATGCTTTGAAATCCTTTAATTACTTTTACGAAAACTATAGTTCGTTTGAGACAGAATATTGTATATTGCATGGATATGCATCAACAAATATTTAAGTATTGTGGGAATATTTTCAAATAATTATCGGAAAAAAAATCTTCAAACACAATGCAGCAGAAGCAGCAGCAGCCACATGTGGATATAATTCATTTTACATCTCTGATTATGATTTTCTATCTGCAAATGTATACACGTATGTATATATTATTTAACTGATGGTTTCTCTGGCTTCTTTATTGATTATCAGCCCTGAAGCATGCGTTTGGCTGAAATTATTACTAAAATTTTAAAAAAAATTTTGGATGCAAATTTTATTCGCATAAGTTTTGTTTTGCATACAGAAACGTATTTCACAAAAAAAATTGCACCCTACATCATGCTGCGTCCAAACTATATCTTGCCCAGCACTCGACCGGAATTCGCTTTTTCTGATAGTGCTCTTAGTAGCTTAGCAGTAACTTGGTTGCCCTGATGAAGTTTCGAGCCCCTGTAGGTGTCAGTAATTATAATTCCCTGGTTACCATAAGTCACCGTCGTCTAGTGGGTAATGTGTTAGCATACCAGACGTTAGGCCACAGACATATCGACAAAACAAAATGGAAAAACATTGCTTCGGCGACTTCCTCTCAGCAGATTTTTAGCATAAACTCTGAAAGTAAAAGTAAATTGCAGTGAAAAGTTTCTCTACGCTTTAAGCTGTTGATACCGCCATAATATTGTTACGATTTTATCTTTTAAAAACGTTTAAAATATGAGCTCGTAGATTGCAAATAAAATAAAAATACATTTTTGTGTTTAGTTTTAATTAAAATTCTTTATTATTAGCACAATTCTGTTTGACACTGTTCGCAACTTGATGTAAACAAGTTGTTGTTTGTGTATTTTATTTACATTTATTCCTGTAGTGTTTGTTGTTGTATTTTTGTTTACTTGTTTACAATTTTTTTATGCTGGTGTTTGTTGTTGTATAATTTTAATGTTAAGCAATGTAAAAGCAAAACACCAGTATCTAGATTTTTCATTTTCGTAACAATATCAATGCAAATCTAATGCTTGGTTGAGAATCATATGTGTACTCTATAAGAGGACTTTTTTGTATTCAAAATTTTATTTTGCCTGCATGGAAATAAGCATCATGTGTTGCAGTAATTTAAATAGTCGACCTACATCTCTGTTTAAATGTTGACCCATTTTCTTTGGTTTTAGTGAGTGCCACCACGTATGTATCTATAATGGGCACAAAGAGTTTTATTGCCTAAAATTTCACAATTATTTTTCAATTGAATTCAACGCCATTATATCTGTAGGGCAATATTTGAGTTGTGGTTTCCATTTTTATTTTTTTTTTTTTATCCGCCATACTGAAATGTTTTCAATTCCCCGCTGATCCATTTTGGGGCAATATTCGCAAAGATATGATAATGCATTCGAGTCATATGGTCATAAATAATGGTCATCATAAATAATTCGATACATTTGCCGCAAAATGTAAGTAGAATTTGTGTGTGTTGATTTGTATTTGTTTTTTTTTTTTTGGTTTGATTTTAATTTAAAGCCGAAAGAAATTATTGAGATAAACCCGAAATAGAATTAAAAAATACAAAATGAAACAGTGTAGGCATGACAATATGAAATTAAAGGGAGAATATTGTTACGAAAATGAAAATCTAGATACTGGTGTTTTGCTTATGATTAAAATTATAAACAAAAGCTGCAAAAACAAGACAATGCAGTAAACAAACCTGTTTACAAATTATCGTATTGCTTAATATAACAACAAACACCACCATAAAAATGGTAAACAAGTAAACAAAACCCACTACAAGAATAAATGTAAACGAAATACACAACCAACACTACAATAATGAATGTAAACAACTATGTTTACATTTCCAGAGATTTCGAGAAGGCGAAGTCATGAACATTCGTCTTCAAGAACATTCATTACACCGTTTGCTCTGCCATATAAAAGGCAAACCAAGTCGGCGACGGAGTTAGTGAAGTTCAGTCAGTCTTGTGTGACGACGCGATGCATTTTAAGAGAGACATCTGTCGAATGATTGTCTAGCAGTTGTTATTATTTATGCAAAGGGTGTAAACAGAGAACTAACAAACAAATCAACTGTTGTTGTTTACATCAAATTGTGAACAGTGGCACACAGAATTGTGCGAATAATAAAGAATTTCAATTAAAACTATTTGCAATCTACGAGCTTATATTTTAAACGTTTTTAAATGGTGAAAACGTAACAATATGAATGCAATTTTGAAATTTCGAACTTTAAATTCAGCACAATAGAAACGCTTTGATCCAGAGAAATGCTTAGTATAATGCTGCTGTAATTTCTTCTTTCCTTTTAGTAGGTTTTGTACCATCAAAAAGCCTTTTTGTTTAACCAACTTATCGAATTGTTTTTTGTTTTTAAAATCTTTTCATAAAATTTTTCTTGTCATGCAAATATTTCTTTAGGGTTTTGAGATCTCTTTTCCAGTTACGCATATTTAGCTCACTTTTGTTATCGTTCTCAGACAAAACATTCCAATCTCATCTATTCTGTCACATAAATGTCACACAGTAGCAGTAGACACTCGCTCAACCATTCATTTATTTAACATTTTCATAGTTTTCCTTAAAATTCCTGGAACAATACTTTGTATTTCGGTGCGTATATTTGTGTGTGTGTCTTCCGCTTAATTTTTGTTGCCATTGCGGATCTATTCAGTTGTTTACACAGTCAGTCATTCATTCATTCTTACTTTTCTTCATTCATTCATTGTTTTTATTTGTGTTGTATTTATAAAAGGAAAGAATAGAAAAGAGGGAAAAATGATAATTCTTTTGTCTACGAGTTTGGCTTTCTTATCCTCTGCTGTTATTGTTGAAATTTCTATTCTTTCCCGTCCTTCTTTTTTTATACAAGTGGCTGGTTTTTGCTACGTTAACACCTAAACTGGTGGCCAGAAATTCGATAGGCAGCGCAGGATGTATATTTTCGACACCAAACTCTTTTCTTCTTTTTCAACAGTGTGCCCCATCTGTAAGGAAAGAACAGTTTCATGTTCTTCCTCTTCCTTCCTCTTCCTCATTTACGATATCTCCAAGACCTAAGAGCCTCACATGAGTGTCTATTATGCAGGTTCCAGTAGTGACACCAATTGCGCGTTTTCCTTTAGAATTTAAGCGGAATCTTTATCGAGTCTTGGCCAGATTTTCTGTACCCGAAATGTCCATCCTGGCGCTTCACATGAGTGTCTAAATTGCAGGTTCCGGTAGAGACTCTAACAGTCTTCCTTTAGCATTTGAGAGGACCTTTCATGCGCCTTTTATAGAGTCATTCTGTATCCCAAACGTCAATCATGCTGGAATCCATTACCTCAATTTTTGGAGTTACACTAAAATAAACCTGCCACAGCATAGAGTTCGACGGTTTAGACAGTTCAATTTATAATTTATTGTTTATTTGCTCTGTAGTATCCTGAAATACCACAAAATCCACAATGTGGTACTCATATGATGTGAATGTCGTATCGCTCGATGATTTCATTGACTGCCATAAGCTATTTTAACTTCATCATTGTAAAACCAAGCGCTCTGATAAACGTCGAGCTATCATAAAGTAAAGTGAGCACACACCAGCATAAAAAAATGATAAACAAGTAAACAAAAATATACCAACAAACACCACAAAAATAAAAGTAAACAAAATACACAAACAACAATTATAGAGATTTCGAGAAGGCGAAGTCACGAACATTCGCCTTCAAGAACATTCAAAGGCCAAAACAATGCAGGCAACTAAGTAAATCTTCAGTCAGTCTTGTGTGAAGACGCCGTGTGTTTGAAGAGAGTATTCGTAGTTTGAAGATCTCCGTTACAAAGATCTGTCGAACAATTGACTAGTTATTGTTATTGTTTATGCAAACGAATGCAAAGACGGACAACAAACAAAGCAATTGTTGTTGTTTACATCAAGTTGTGAACAGTGGCACACAGAATTATGGGAACAATAAAGAATATACTTAAAACTAAACACAAATTTAGTTTTATTTTATTTTCTATCTACGAGCTTATATTTTAAATGTTTTCAAAAGGTAAAAACGTAACAAAATTAAGCACTTACACCGCAATCTTGGTGGACTTGGTAGTATGCGGTCAAAGGAATGACAAATGCTACAGCCGTCTGCAAAAGACAAGGTGTTCATGTCATTAAGAAAATTAAAATATAATGTTGAAGACTGAACAGAACCTTTCGGTACCCCTGAATTTAGTCTAAATTCATTTGATAAAAGCTGCTCTCGAGAATAACCAGTATAGTGCGTTTGAGATAAGTAACTGCCGATACCAATAACCATAGATTTCGATAAAAGTGCATCGTAACACTCTCTGTAAAATGATTTAGAAATGTTTACTTGACTGTTAAGACCCCACTCTGAACTTCTGTTTAAGTAATGCCCGTTAAGGGTTAACAAAAACAATCAAAAACTCCATCAAAATACCATTTTTTAAGTCTTTTGTTTATCTTTCTCTATGTAAAATCACGATTTACGAAAATTATTATTCTTTTACTGGTTATTGTTGCAATGATAAGCCGTATTAGCGGATATAATGAAGCCATTGTCCTTATAGAAAAAAAAAAAAAAGTCAAAAAGGAAAGTCGTTCAAAGCACTTCCCACCCTCTCATGATAAGCCTTTAATTATGAGATTTAAAGTGTTTCCAAATTTATTATTGAGTGAGCTCCTGCTCAACATTATTAAATCGATTTTTCTATGAATTTTAATCAGCCTTTATTAATACGTGTCAAAATTTTAGTTTTCGGAAAAATAACATGTTTTCCATGGCAATGTCATTCAATATAAATTATAATCCGGTATTGTTGTTTATCGACCAAATTAATGTGTTTTTCTGTTCATTATTTAATGAATACACGGAACAGAATACATTCATTTCGCAATTCACATGCACATGCATACAAAACCATTGTGGGATACAGGGAACTTAATTTATAAATTACTTTTTTTTTGGATTTATTGTAAATCAGTTTTCGGTTTGAATTGTACGAGGTTTACATACATAATTTTGGTAGATTTAAAATATAATTTAGTTTGAGGGGAAAATACGTTATGGTACCTCATTCGATCGGACCATGACATCACAAATGTTGGCCTTCAAATGCTCAATTGTCGCAAGGTTTGTCGGCATAACACTTTTCTTTAACGCCACCCCATTTTTTTTTTTGATCTAACGAAACAGAATTTTTAAAATTTCGGAACGAGAAACGTTTCTGCTATAAAGACTTGATGATTGAAACTCTACTCAAGAGATGTGTACCAGCGAATTGTGCTCCATAGCTATAGTGTAAGCCATTCAAAGGTTTAAATTTAAAAATGTATTCTAACAAAATCGATTTGAAATTTTGAAAAATTTATATTTTTGTTGTAATGTACAATTATTCCGGTTAGAAATGGAATATTACTTCATTTATATGGCTGCCACGGCTGGCCTCACAGTACCTCATTCGATCGGACAAATTTCGTGCACTTTTTCGAGTGTATGGAGTCATAACTCGGCAATAGCATCACGAATATTGGCCTTCAAATGCTCAATTGTCTCTGGTTTATCGGCATAATACTTTTCTTTAACGGCGCCCCACAGAAGATGGTCCAACGGTGTAAAGTGCAGCTTCTCGGTGGCCAATTCACATTCACATTTCGGCTAATTAAACGGCTATATAATGTTTGACGCAATAAATCGTTTGTGGAATGAGGTGCGTGGCAAGTTGCACTATCCTGTTGAAACCAAACATCGTGTACATCAGTACCATGAATAGCGGATACAAAAAACAAACTGGTTATCACTATGTAGTAGGTGTCTCCATTGACCGTAATGGTTGCGCCGTCCTCGTTTTCGAAGAAATATGGGCCAATTATGCATCAGCTCCACGAACCGCACGAAACAGTCACTCGTAGTGGGTTGCATTAATGGTATTGCCAAGTCAAGTTGCCAAGTCAAGTTGCCAAGTCAAGTTGCCTAGCCAGGTTGCCAAGCCAGGTTGCCAAGCCAGGTTGCCAAGTCAGGTTGCCAACCAACCGGGTTGCCTAGCCAGTTTGCCAAGTCAAGTTGCCAAGTCAACCCGGGTTGCCTAGCCAGATTGCCAAGTCAAGTTGCCTAGCCAGGCAACCAACTTCAAGTTGCCAAGTCAAGTTGCCTGGCCAGGGAACCAACTTCAAGTTGCCAAGTCAAGTTGCCTGGCCAGGTTGTCAAGTCAAGGCGACCAACTTCAAGTTGCCAAGTCAAGGCAACCAACTTCAAGTTGCCAAGTCAAGTTGCCTTTTTTTTGGCAAAATCGTCATCATCGTGCATTCTCGTTGGCTCAATAAATTCCAACGTTGCTCAAGCGCAAATTGATTCATTAAGTTCAGTGTAGATCATATACAGAATTTTGTGACAGAATAGAATGAGATAAGTATTGCCAGATTCGAACCATCCGATGGTTTAAATTTAAATCGATAGATGGCTTACCCGATAATCTATTAATTTTTTGTTGTAATGACTTAAAACAATCAATTCTTAACAGCAACATGAACACTTACATTTGACGGGGATTTCAATATTAGGAGAAAGATAATTAAGGATGTCTTTGGGAACCGAAACTGTTTTGGCAAAGACCCTCACTGGGACACAAACAATATTTGCTTCTCCTTATGTTCGACTATACATATACAATGGTGGCAGAGAGCGCTATATTAGAAGAAATTATAAATCAAAATTTATTTCGAATTACATGTTTCAAAGACACCGTAGTTAGTGTGTTGGCGTATTAGACGTGTGGTCACGGTTCAAACGACAGGTCAGACAAATATTTCTATGGTGAATTCCTCTTTGTAGATTTCTGGAAAAATTTGAGAGAGTAAAATAAAATTGTCATGGAAAGTTGCTAAGAAAAATCAGTCGTTCGGAATCAGCTTTAAACTGTAGGTTCCGCCATTCAGGTATAAAAGTAACACACAGAACATAAGTGTTGTGAGAAGCGAGGTCGTAATCATGACTAAGGATCAACTATGTATTGTTACGAAAGTGGAAAAACTTAGATATTGGTGGTTTGCTTCTACATCGCTTAACATTAAAATTATAAACAAAAGCTACAAAAACAAAAACAATGAACTTGTTTACAAATTATCGCACTGCTTAATATAACAACAAATACTACAAGAATAAATGTAAACAAAATACACAAACAACAATAATGAAACAACGATGTTTATATTTATAGACTCTCGAGAAGGCGAAGTCATGAACGTTCGCCTTCAAGAACATTCATCAGACTGTTTACGTTGCCATACAAAAGGCAAGGCATACCAAACAACTGAGTTAGTAAAAATTCAGTCAGTCTTGTGTGAAGACGCGGTGCGTTTGAAGAGACTAATCGTGGTTTGAAGATCCCCGTTACAAAGATCTGTCGAATAATTGTCTAGTAATTGTTATTGTTTATGTAAAGGGTGTAAACAGAGAAATAAAAAACAAAGCAATAGTTGTAGTTTACATTAAGTTGTGAACAGTGACACACAGAATTGTGAGAATAATAAAGAATTTTAATTAAAACTAAACACAGATTTATTTTAATTTTATTTGCAATCTACGAACTCATATTTTAAAAGATTTTAAAAGGTAAAAACGTAACAGCATGTTTCAAACCACTAGAATGGACATCAGTTTGAATTATTATTTTACATAAAATTATTTGCTCTTTGTATAGTTTTAATACAACCCTCGTATTAATATTTAATATGATTTATTTGTGAAAATCTAAATAATTTATTTATTAGAGAAAATGAATTCAATAATTGACACCAAAGCCCAAAGCCGAAAATACAAATATTATTAAAATATTGAATTATAAGAGATAAAATCGCTTTTTATTTACTATTAAATTTGCTGTTTTATTAGATATTTAAAATATAATTTTATTTTAATTTTAAATTGAATTGAATATTTTATTTTAAATTATATGAACCATTATGTTACATTTATGCCACGTATTTTTATGTTCTGTATTTTCTATAAAATCCCGCCACTTTTAAAGTTCTCAAAACCAACCATCATCAGTGGTTCCTCTTTACTGACTCCACCGTCATGGAAAGCAAAATGCAAACAAATAATGACACGGTATACCATATAAATTTATTTATTTTGTTTTATAAATATTTTAATATGCTTAACGATTTGTTACCACAAATTGCCAACAACAACAACATTTTATGCTATTTTATGCCATAATAATATAAACGTCAACATAGCATCGACACAGTTTAACGCACTCCTTTAACCGCAAATATTGAAAAAAAAATCTCACTGTTACTTGAAGTTTATTTTACAGAGGAAGCGATACTTAAACAAGCAGACTCGAACGCCCTTAAATACTCACGCAAGTGCTTATACTCAACGTAAATCTTTGATGGCAAATAAATAAATTTTAAGACATGAAAAGCCTTGGTGGTAGTATGATGGCAAGAACAGACAAAAAACCACATGACAAAATAATATATCGTGTTAATAAATTTTTTTCTAGATATTGAGGATACAGTAGGTAAGAAAAGTAAGGACTTAATGTGTAAACAATTAAGAAAGAAATTTGTATTCGCAATATTGTTACGTTTTTTACCTTTTAAAAACGTTTAAAATATGAGTTCATAGATTGCAAATAAAATAAAAATAAATTTGTGTTTAGTTTTAATTAAATTTCTTTATTATTCGCACAAGTCTGTGTACCACTGTTCACAACTAGATGTAAACAACAACAATTCCCTTTTTTGTTATTCTTCTGTTTATATCCTTTACATAAACAATAACAATTACTATATAATTATTCGATAGATCTTTGTAACGGAGATCTTCAAACCACGTTTACTTTTTTCAAACCCACCGCGTCTTCACACAAGACTGACTGAATTTCCTTAACTCAATCGCCTACTTTGCCTTCCCTTTTATATGGCAAAGTAAACAGTCTGATGAATATTCTTGAAGGCAAATGTTCGTGGCTTCGCCTTCTCGAGATCTCTATAAATGTAAACATCGTTGTTTACATTTATTATTGTAGTGTTTTTTGTATATTTTGTTTACATTTCGACGCCTCCGTTCTATAACATTCTAAGTCGAAAAAGTGTGTTTTGAGTTATGAGCTCTCAAAGTTTTCACGCGACATACGACTATATGTGTATTCTAAGTAGATTTTTCCCTATAACTTCGGAACGGATCGGCGCATCTTAACCAAATTTTGACTGTATTTAACATATTTTTCTACATATTGAAGTGGGTACAGTGGTTAAAAAAAGTAAAGACTTAATGTGTACATATTACGGAAGAAATTCGTATTCGCAATATATTTCTAGTATGTTAACTTTTGTTATGCACTGTATAAGCCAATTTATTGTTTATTCTATATTGAAATATTTCTATTAACGTCACTTGTGTCGGACAGTTCTCCATTTTATTGCTGCCCTATTTGGAACACTTTAATTTTCCTTTACAGAAGTAACCCCTTCTCTTCCTCTTCTCTTTCCCTTTCCAATTTGTCAACCTCCTGGTTCATATTCCTAGAAAAATCTGTGTTACATCACTATCAGTCGTATAACCCGATAACAAAGGACAATAAAACACAATTAATCATACGCCCAGGTGACCATAAGAAGGCAACACTGGCTACCAAAGAGAAAAAAATTAATTTAAACAAATGCTTTGACAGGAACAGTAATATTAAGGGAGGACAGAGGGGAATAGAAATGAATGTCAAATATTAGAAATCATTTGAAACAGCAGCAGGAACACAGCAGCAACATTAAAATGCGGGTATTTTTCTAGGTAAATAAGGAAAATCCAAAGCAAAGCAAACAGTTTTGTAATTGATTTTCCTTCTTTTTTTTTTTTTCTTCCTGTTAAAAGAGTTATTGATGCCTGTGTTGATGGTGTTGCCTTAATAAAGGAAATGTTAATAAATATGCTGAAATAAACTCTGTTGTTTTACTTCTAACACATCCCCTGGGGTTTCTCATTTGTACTTTCACTCTTCGGTTTCATTCAATGCCTGCTACATTATGAAATTTGCTTTCATTTCTCTGTTCTGATTCTTTTTTTTTAATTTTAATTTTTTCACAACAAATCTTAATTACAATGAAAATATTAATAGGGTTTCCTTTCCCTTTTTCTCAAATGTTATTTATTTTTTTCAATATTTGTTACGAGACCCATAAATTACGGCATTTGAAAGCAGAAAACGTAAGCAGATTAGAAACCCTTTTTTTCTATAGGGTTTGCTAGCTAAACGCCTGTCATAAGCAGTGTTTTTCTATGCATCTTTTTCTTCTATAAAACAATAAAAAAATTCAAAATAAATTTAATGAAAATAGCAAACAATAAATTGAAAATTATTAGGACGCCTTTTTACTCCTCTCTGGTAATATTAATTCAGAAATATTTTCTATTTTGATTTCATTTAAATTTAATTTTCTTTTAATTAACATTCTAGGCAACTATTTTTCTATATTTTAAGCTTCTTAGTAAATTTTTTGGGCACCAGCTTTAAGAATTTTGCCAAGAAAATCCAACCAATTATACTTAATACTCCCTCCTTCATACGAAAATGAAAAATTTAGATACTGGTGTTTTGCTTTTACATCATTTAATATAAAATTATAAACAAAAGCTACAAAAACAAAACAATGCTGTTTACAAATTATCATACTGCTTAATATAACAACAAACACCAACACAAAAAACAAGTGAACAAAAATACAACAACAAATGCTTCAAGAATAAACGTAAACAACGATTTTTACATTTATAGAGATTTCGAGAAGGCGAAGTCATGAACGTTCGTCTTCAAGAACATTCATCAGACTGTTTACCCTGCCATATAAACGGCAAAGCAAAGCAGACGAGTGGGTTAGTGAAGTTCAGTTAAACTTGTGTAAAAACGTGGTGAGTTTGAAGGGAGTAATCGTGATTTGAAGACCTCCATTACAAAGATCTGTCGAACAATACTCTATTAATTTTTATTGTTTATGCAAAGAGTGTAAACAGAGGAATAACAAAAGGCAATTGTTGTTGTTTACATCAAATTGTGAACAGTGGCACACAGAATTGTGCGAATAATAAAGAATTTCAATTAAAACTAAACACAAATTTATTTTTATTTTATTTGCAATCTACGAGCTCATATTTTAAATGTTTTTATAAGTTAAAAAAAAAAAAAATTAATTTTCTTTCTTCCTTTCAAATACTCTCATGACTTATGTCCCTCTTTAAAGGTAGTTAAAAATTAACGCTTTCTTATTGGTACCACGAAACTTTGAACATAGTTAAGTCTAACCTCACCCCTTATTTTTTTGGTGAACCTACCAAAAAATAAACAATTTTTTCCCCCATTTATTCAGAATACCATAAAAACTAGTGAAAATAAGAAAGACTTTTCTTTTGTAATAAAACAACCATAAATACCTCGTCATTTCGTTTAATTTTCTTTCATAATTTGAAATTTTTACCGTAAAATGGCTTCATTGTAGGCAAATAAACTGTGAATAAATATTTGTGTGAACATGTGCTTAAAATTGTGGCTTTTAAAAAAGGACGAAAAAAAGTCCTTCACATTCCAACGTCAGTACTTCTCTTATCCGATGTGCTGAACTCCACATAGTTGAGGTTTTTCCTTTAAAACGTAAAACCCGAATAAAATAAAATCGGAGGTAGAGTCCATAAAAAAAAAACGTCAACATTTTTAAAAGTTATTTACTTTAAGGGGTTGAAAAAAAAAAGAATAAAAAAACAAAAATTCAATGAAATTCAAGTGGTTTTTTAGTTAAAAACAGAACCGCCATGAATTGAAATAATAAAAAAATAATGGCATCGAAAGGGTCTAAATTTTGCAGCCAAAATAATATAAAATGAGATCTCATTTTACAAATTAAACATGAACAATGAAAACTTTATTAAAAGCAAAGAGGAAATATGCAGAAGAAGATATAAAGTAAAGAAATCTCTGTTATAACCCAAATAATAAAAACAAAAACAATATGAGAATAGCCATGATAGCATAATTTCAACTGTTTTTTCTGGTAAAGCAACCAAAAACATGTTTGTAAGCAGTAACAGCGACAACAGAATGCAAAAAAGAAAAGCGAAAAATTTAACGAAAAAAATATGTACGCCAACCAACAAAACCCCAAGCCAGTCACTCAGCAACTTGTGCTGCCGAGGACCACAGATGTTTAGTTTTTTTGGTGGTAAGCAATGCCATATTTGTGTGCTGAAATCCAATGGGAGTCACGGGATAAAATGGGCATTGTTGGGGTGTATTTTTTGTAAATATTAGCTGGTCAAGCAGTTGGTAATGGCTTATGAAGTTTGTTTTTAGTCTGCATAAGAGATAAGCAGTGGGTTTTCAAAAAGATGGGTAAAATCGAATCATACTTATAATTTCTGATACTTATATGCATTCACACTTATTTTAATATTATGGAACCTCTACTCGTATTCAAAGTTTTAAGTACTTATCATATTCATACTTAACAACACGTATAATGTTGTTGATTTCGACTTTCCATAACTCAACATAAACACAAAGCACAAAATAAGTATGAATCGCGAGAATCGAATCATTTATAAGTATTCATAAGTATTGTTCTAAAGTTATGAATCTAAATGAGTAGGCTTATGGATCAAACATATTTCGAATGGTATGAGTTTGATGTCAACATTGTACGCATACTCATTGAACCTGAATAGTATCAGGAATACCGATCAATGACAGTTTATGAATGGAAAGGGGATATTAAAGTTCTCGTATTAAAAAAGAGGTAATCAGTCACCAGTTTCTCCATTAACTTGGGAATAGCACTGAGTTTGGCAATACCCCTGTAATTGGAAATATTGGATCTATTACCCGACTTATGCAAAGGAATTATAAACGAACTCTTCCAAATAGATGGAAAATGACCAGCCCTCAGAAGCCCATTAAATATAAAGGTCAAAGGACCACTCAATACAACAGCGCACTTCTTTAAAATGCAGGCCGGTACCCCGTCAGGGCCTGGCAAGTATGTAAGTTTCAGTCCAGACAAAGAATCAAGAACAGACTCCTCATCAAATGAATATATATTAGAAATAGAGACACTTCCCACTGAATAAGGATACGAAAAGCCGCAACTCAAATCAGAGCCCGAGTTCAACTGCCTATAAGTAGACTGAAAAAAGTCAGCAAACATATTCGAAATATCCAGGTAACTAGAGGATGATACGCCATCATAAAACATCTCCGTGGGAAACAAAGATGATTTACGTTTAGCTCGAACGAAGTCATAAAACGACTTAGGATCACTAGCGAAGTTCGACATGACCTTAATCATATATTCCTCATAACAGTGATGATTCATCCTACGATAATCCACACGCGCCCTAGAGTAAAGAGCATAATCAATATCAATACCTGATCTAACAAACTTTTCGTAGATTATGCAATGATTTTAACATGTATTATGATTTTATTGATTTTAATTGTACTGTTTATAATATTAAACGTAGCTTATATGCTGCCATTAATTTGTAAATTATTATAGAAAAATATATTCTCGTTCTTGTCTTAGGTAGTTATGGTTTATTGTTGCTTTATTCAGCTTGTGATTAAGTTCTGTAGCTGATTTATGTTGTCGTTGCCTTTACTTTTCCCTAACCCGCTATAGTCCGGACTGTAGTGTGTACGTGTCCCTACGTAATGGGGACGAGCCCTCCGCATCGTGTGAGGGTGGGTTAGTGTGAGGCCGGGGAAGTTCGACAAAAAAACAAAAAAAAAAAAAAAAAAAACCTGTTCTTATAAATTAACGTTGTAGTGAGTATGAATGAATCAGAGTACGTAGTTGAATTTCAATATTGTTGACTCACTGTGCTTATGAGTAGCGAAAAAACGATTCATTGTTGATCTTTGTCTGGATATGAAAAGTAGCTGCTTTAGTGATTGGCTAGCAAACTTAACGAATTTCGTTACTAAAACCATTATTCCATTCTATTATTCATCAGCGTAGGACTTCTGTATTTTCTAAGCGAAAAACTAGGTCAGTACGTTTTGTAAGCCACTACAGTGTTTGAAATCACAATTTAAGAGAGTTTGACAAAGTTTGAAAGAAAAGAAAATCTAAAAAAACAAGGTCCGGACTGTGTGGTGGAAGCTATCCATTATTGCATAGTCTAGTAGGTAGACGTGAGGCCACCAGAGGGCAGACACCATTTCAAAACGAAATGAATGAAAAAATATTTCTTCATCGACTGCCTCTCAACAGATTCCTGGCAAAAACTCTCTGAGATTAAATAAACTTGCCATGAAAAACTTTCGCAAAAAATCTGTCGTTCGGAGTCGACTGTAAACTGTAGGCCCCAGCACTCATGTATAATTTTAACACACATAACATAAGTGGTGTAAGAAGCTATGTTGTTATCCTGTCTCAAGGATTGTAATGACCAATTGTGTTATGTATATATGTATATGCAACATTCTGCTGATTCATCAAAGACTTATGAGATCTGGCGTTGGCGTCATGATGAAACAAAACACATTTTCTGTTGATCAATTCTGAATTATTATATATTATTATTATTATTTTATTATTATATATACTATTAACAATTCAATAAGATTGAAGCTAGATCTTATTGAATTGTTAATAGTAGACATCAGAATAAATCGTTAAAGCCTGTAATGAACAATCCTCAGCCTATGCCTTTAGAGGCACAAAAATTCCTTCCTGGTGACTTTTACATTTAGCACCATCAGCATAACTTTGCCAGACAGACAGATTTTTGAGAAATTTTTTCATGGCAAATTTATTTATTCGCAGAGTAACTGAGAAGAAGATTACGAACATGTAGCTGCTGAAAGAAATATTGTTTCATATTTCGAGATGTCTAACCACGGTCTCCAACACACTACAAACTAGGCTACGACGAGCTTAAATTAGCAGCTTTCGGAGAATGGATCGTTGTAATACCAAATGTATTAAATTTTAGAAGCATATACCGACAATTTGTACATGTATGCTCTCAGCAGATTTCTGACAAAAACTCTGAGAGTAAATAAAATTGCCATGAAAAGACAACTTTTCAGCAGCATTCCTCTAAAATAGTGTTTCTATATTTAAATTTGTTTTCTTTTCTTGTGTGTAGGGTATTTACAACACAATCTATTGCTTAGTATTCCTTTTAATTTTTTTATTTATTTTTTTTCTTTTTTTTTCCATTTATTTTTAACGAAAACAAAAATTTTTTTTAGAAATTATTTGAAACATGCCTTAAATGCTTATGTTCGTGGTATGTTTTTATGGTTTTGCGGTGCGTATGAGTAATTTAAATACTCATACGCATACAAGATAGCGGGTATTTAAAAGCGAAATAAAAACTGAAGCATGCACACACACACATTCACACACACAAACAAAATAAAAACTGCCATAAATAGAAAAATTATTTATTTTCACTCATGTTAATGGTTATTATTGTAGTTGTTGTTGTGTTTTATTTAACTTTGTTTGCTGCTATTGCGGTATGTTCAAACTTCATACCATACAACTTCAACATGCAACTCTTTTCGGTGCTCTTATTCTTCCCCCCTCCCTTTTTAGAGATACAGAATACATGTACGAAAACATAAATTTAAACAGAAATTTTCTATGGAACTCTTTCTATTCTACGAGTACATGTGTGTATCTCTCTCTTCAACACACACATTCTCTTTAAACAGCAAGTTTGGTTTTTATTTGTGTTTAATGTTCGCATACAGGTGTGTTTATCTTTTTCTCTCTCTCTCTCTCTCTCTGCATGTTTCTATTTATTTTCACTCGTTTAGTATAAAAAAAAACCTTTCTCTGTAGTGGTAAAACATTTATTTTCGCCAAATAAATCATTTTATTTCTGGGTTTTGCAATCATATTCCGCTGCTGCTACCCATACACACAAGCTGTGTATGGCTATGCAACAAAGTTCTCATTTTAATTATACGCTCCTTCATACGAGTATATACGCATACAATAACACATTGATATTGCTTGATTATGAATACGAAATTTTATTGTTATATTTTGTGTGTACATGTGTAGATGTATGAATTTATAGATTTTATGAGTTTTTCTTTGCTTCGTTGTTTTTTTTTTAATAAATTCTTGATTGTAGTGAAGTGGAAATGTGGGCTGAGGTTTTAATGATTTTTAAAAACTTTTTTCAAAAGGATTTATAATAACATCATTGGAAAATATTAACGAAATTGTTTGCTTCTTTTCTATTTGATTATTTTTATGCAAAAGATTCTCCTGCCTTTGAGCAATCAATTGAAAAAGGTCTGACTGACTGACACATAAGTAGCTTAGACGCTTCTAGGGACAACTTGGATGACCTGACAAAATCTGAAAGCCTTATTGGGAAGCTACATTTTCTCTTTCAGATTTTTATTTGTTTTGATCTGCTCCAGAGATCAACAATGAATCGTTCTCTCGCTACTCATAAGCACTCATGAAATTTTGAGTATAAGTGAGTGAAAAATATTGAAATTTAGCTATGTACCCTGATTCATTCATACTCACAACGACGTTGATTTATAAGAACAGTATAAGAACAGGTTGCAATGAGTATGCGTACAAGGTTGACATCAAACTCATACCATTCGAAATATGTTTGATTCATTAGCATACAATACTCAGAAATGATTTGAATGACTCGAATCATTCATCAAAATCTTAGTTGTTGTTGCGTTTACTCAAAAGCAAAAAGAGACATAAGCAAACAAGACAGAGCATTAATCAGAGCAAACACACAACTTTCTACTACGTATTTTAGTGTTCGTAAGCGAATCATACTTATTTTGTGCGTCGTGTACATGCTGAGTTACGGAGAGTCGAAATCAACAATATCATACGTGTTGTTAAGTATGAATATGATGAATACTTCAAACTTTGTATAGTTGAGTAGAAGTTCCCTGATATTAAAATAAATATGAATGCGTATAAGTATCAGAAATTATGAGTATGATTCGATTTTACTCACCTTTTTGAATACTCATTGCTGATCCCTGATGTGTGCAAGGCTCCCGTGATAGTGTAGACTTAAGATGAGTACCGGACTGTAGATTTACTTCAGCGACTTCTTCTCAACAGATGTCTGGCAAAAACTCTGTGAATAAATAAAATTGCCATGACGTTAGTGAGTGCGAGAGAAGCTAGGTTGTAACCCTGACTAATGGTTTGTAATGACCAATTATGTATGTATTGTTAGGTTTTTATTTTTTAAAAACGTTTAAAATATGAGCTCGTAGATTGCAAATAAAATAAAAATAAATTTGTGTTTAGTTTTAAGTAAAATTTTTATTATTCGCACAATTCTGTGTGCCAATGTTTACAACTTTATGTAAACGACAACAATTGCTTTCCTTTGTTATTCGTCTGTTTATACCATTTGCATAAGCTATAACAATTACTAGACAATTGTTCGACTGATCTTTGTAACGAAAATCTTCAAACCACGATTACTCTCTTCAAACACACCGCGTCTTCACACAAGACTGACTGAATTTCACTGACTCTGTCGCCTAATTTTATATGGCAAAGTAAACAGGCTGATGAATGTTCTTGAAGGCGAATGTTCGTGGCTTCGCCTGCTCGAGATCTCTATAAATCTAAACATCGTTGTTTTATTATATTTTTTTGGTGTATTTCTTTTACATTTATTCTTGTAGTGTTTGTTGTTGTTTTTTTAATTTGTTCGCTATTTTTTATGCTGGTATTTGTTGTTATATTAAGCAGTACGATAATTTGTATACAGGTTATTTTACTCATTGTTTTGTTTTTGTAGCTTTTGTGTATAATTTTAATGTTAAACGATGTGAAATCAAAACACCAGTATCTAGATTTTTTTCATTTTCATAACAATACTTTTTTTTAATATTTATCTCCCATAATTTCAATTCACGTCAATTTCATTTAACAAATTACGCTTATGACATACATAAAATAAAGTAATTCATCATCGAAAGGCTTAACAAATTTATGACAAAATAAAATCATATTTTAGCTCTCAGGTGTCGTTAATCCAATAAAAAAAAATATTTTTCAGTTTCTATTTCATCTCGATTATCCTTCTCTAATAACTGTCCTGGTCACAATCTGCACATGATGATGGAAATAAAATTTTAAAAGTGAAATAAATCTGTTTACATATGGTTTTTATTGCAGTTTTTTTTTGTTTCGTAAACAATGAAACAAATGCCATAATAAACCAACAGAGAGACGAATAAAAATAAAAACGTACACGAAACTAAAATATTATCAAAAAAAAAAATTTGAAAAAAATTGCAGTTTAAACAATAAAAAAAATTTGACAAACTTACTTGCATTTGAATAAATACTAAATAACAGGCTGGTTGACTGACAAACAGCCACAATAAATTGTATTGAATGAAGGATTTACTCACTCGTGTGTATAGTTTAGAAACATGCAACAATTGTTTAGATTTAGAGAGAATTCAACAAACAAATACAATGGAAAAGACCAAAACAAATGTCTCTCTTTGGAAAACTCACAAACACACACATTCAACATTCAGTCATCAGAGTATTTTTTTGCATTACCGGCAAAACATCATTTAAATGTGTATTTATAAATATTACGTACATCACTATATTATTTAAATGTTAACGTTGTGTGTATGCGTATTAGTTTGTCACTTACATACTCATTCAATCACTCAATCACACACATTCTCTCCCTCTCACACAAACTCCCCTCTCTCTGTTAGTCTATTATAAAATCAAATTCAGTTTTAATTTTTATTTTCTTTTTACTTTCGTTATGCATTGTAGTTTAAAATTGCAGTTGTACTCTCAACACACATATACGTACACATATGATAACAATAACAGACAACAGTACACTCTCGCTCTCTCTAACACATACATACTTATTTACTTAGAGTAGGGCAAACAAGGTAAAGCGAATGCAATGTCAGATAAGTTGCTTGTTTTCTTTTGAAATTCATATCAATTGCAAGAGACTGAAATAATTTAAAAGAGTAGAAGAGAAAGAAAAAAGGATAGAGAGAGAAAGTTTGTATATTTAAGAATAAATTTTTTGTATTTGTATGCAAACATTGTTAAAAGTCTACGAAACAAAACTTCTGTGTTGTATCACATATGCTCACGTATTTGGTATGATAACAAATACAAAGAGAGAGAAAACAAAAAAAAGGAAAACAATAACAATGAGATATATGGGTTTCGAATGTGTTACAGTAGAACATAAAGAAGTTACAGAAGTTAAAGAAGTTACATGAACCCTGTCTAATCTGATGAATTTTTATAGCAAACGCTTCAGTATAATTATAATTTTTCTCATGAATTCCACTTGACCACAAGTGATTACACTTTGACCTTATAGTGCTTCGGGACCACATAGTCTGTGAGCCAATGTTGCTCGTTTTATATATGCAGTCAACAGTTATTTTTTTGTTTAGACCTGCATAAAGCAGTTCATTTAGCCACTCTACTGTCATATTGTTACGAAAATGGAAAATCAAGATACTGGTGTTTTGCTCTTACGTCGTTTAACATTAAAATTATAAACAAAAACTACAAAAACAAAACAATGCAGTAAACAAACTTGTTTTCGACTTATCGTACTGCTTAATATAACAACAAATACCAGCAAAGAAAAAATGGTAAACAAGTGAACAAAAATATCACAACAAACACTACAAGAATAAATGTAAACAAAGTACACAAACAACAATAATGAATGTAAACAACGATGTTTATATTTATAGAGATTTCGAGAAAACGAATCGTGGTTTAAAGCTCCCCGTTACAAAGATATGTCGAATAATTGTCTAGAAATTGTTTATGCAAAGGATGTAAACAGAGGAATAACACAAAAAGCAATTGTTGTTGTTCACATCAAGTTGTGAACAGTGGCACACAGAATTGTGCGAATAATAAAGAATTTTAATTTAAACTAAATACCAAATTTATTTTTATTTTATCTGCAATCTACGAGCTCATATTTTAAACGTTTTTAAAAGGTAAACACGCAACAATATTAATAAGACATCTGAGTGCGGCAAAATAGTTAGCAAATATGTATTCTTCTCAAATGAGAAGAAAGCGGTTATGAGTACTTGAAAAAGGTACACATGATAATGTGATCCGATAACATGACAGATGTTATGTGATCTACTTAGGACAGTATTCCAAAAGCTCTACACGTGTGTATAATGGTAGAGGTATTTCACACGTGAATTTTGAAAATTAAACGCATTAACATGGGCCAAATTATACTGAAGTAGAGGAAAAAATCGTTTATTATCTCAGATAGTTGCCTTTCTTGTACCAGATTCCTTAGTATTGACAACAAGAAGACGGCTGACGGCTTCAGAAAATGTTAAGAACGCATTGACATGACCTTATAGATGCCTTCTAGAAAAATTTAGATTTCAGTCTCAGTTATCAACGGTAATATTATTGCAATCTTTATGGATTTTTCAAAGGTGGCCATGGGAACAATTTTTTTTTTAAACCTCATTAATGGTGCAATATAGATTGATGTCACTGTGGATAGTCATACAGTTACAGTGATTAGGCTACTGAAACCTATCACTGTAAAGTCGATTCTCCTATGCAGTAGCATTCTAGGTCTACTAGGAAAATGATTAAATCGAGTTTAGGCATTGGAAAACTTATTTCGTCAGTAAACTTGACGAGGAAGAAGAGAAAATAGTTCTGCATGTTATGTGCTAGTGTCCGATTCTGAGAGATAACAGACAGAAACTTTGAAAGTGCTTTACAATTCTGAATTTGAATAGCCTCAGCTAGTTATCTGAGGAAAACTGACTAAACTTGGCTTCTAAAAACTTACGGAAACTGATCTGAGACTTCCATTAAAATCAAATTTCTCTTCATTGCCGTATTAATGTTCACCACACTTCGGTGAACACATTCCTCGCTGTATTTTGCCAATATCTGCTACTGTTCTTATCTAAAGTATTTGTCTTCTGTTAACAATTGTTGTAAAATGTCAATGGAACACGACAACACATGATACCCGTTCATCTACTTTAACAATTTCCACATTGACAAACACAATTCAGAGGAATGCTGCTGTCACTCTGTCTCTGTAACTGCAATACCCTCTGCTACTCTGGAATGTTATTAAACATAAAAAAAACATAAAATTCAATTGCAGTTGCAATAACACTCGCACTTGAATTTAAGTCTTTCTCTCTCTCTCTCTCCACTTTTCTTATGATTGATGTTTTTTTTACGATTATTGCTTTTAACATTTTCCTTCTTTCTCTTCTCAATTGACAATAAATATTTATTTCTGTTTTCTATGGACGAAATAAATGGAGTAACAACTACTATAATGACAACAAATCCAACAAATATTGACATTTACAATACCGTATTACATGTAGACACACGGCTACAGTGACTGATAAAATGGATACCAAAAATAAGTGGGATTCCAGAAAGTGCTCATTAAGAAGTAAAACTTTACTATGGATTGGGACCAGAGATCAGTAATGACTATTGACAAAAAGATGAGTAGAATCTCATCATACACATAATTTGTGATACTTATACGCATTCATACTTATTTTAATATCATGGAATCTCTATTCATATTCAAAGTTTAAAGTACTCATCATATTCATACTTAATAACACGTATGATCTTGTTGATATCGACTCTCTGTTTTCTTTCTTTGTTTCAACTAAGACTGTAAATTTTGATGAATGATTCGAGTCATTTATATTCGAATCATTTATTCGAATCATTTATAAGTATTATAACTATTTTTCTAAACTTATGAATCTAAAGCAGTAGGCTTATGAATTAAACATATTTCGAATAGTATGAGTTTGATGCCAACGTATAATGAGTGTGAATGAATCAGAGTATATAGTTAAATTTCAATATTGTTGACTTACTTATATTCAAAATTTCATGAGTCCTTAAGAATCGCGAAAAAACGATTCATTGCTGATCTCTGCTTCAGATGCATTTGTGGTTAATCGTGGCGTATGATTGATATTGAATTTCATTATTCAATACTTAAGAATAT